>JANIJG010018314.1:0-20980 GCA_024611175.1 Megaceryle torquata | reverse complement strand
GTTGGGGTTGGGGTTTTTTTGTGTTTTGGGGGGTTGTTGTTTTTTTGTTTATTTTTATTTGTTTGTTTGTTTTGGTTGGTTGATTTTTTTTTTTTTTTTTTTGGTCTTCATAATGAATGAGTTTGGCAAAAGAGACAGGTTTTTCTGCAAGACCATTCTGACAGGGTCAGTGCCTAAGAAAGATGGATGTCAGGTCTCCTGATATGAGGATATCAAATTGACTCTTGGTCAAATATACTATAAAATCTTTAAAAAAAAAAAAAAAGCTTTTCATATATAGTAGCGCTTTGCCCTCATGGTGTTTGACTGTGGTGTATTATACAGCTGCATACTCTACTTATAACTGTAATTATGTACAGTATTTGTGTAACTTATTAAGTACAGCAACCTCTAGCAGTGGACTATGGGACAACCCTCATAAAAGAACAGCTGGCAAAAGGAAAGAATTACCTAACCCCAATTTTAATGTTGTAGTTTTTTAGTAAATAAAGATTGTAAGATTTTTGTATTGGGATATTGATCACAGTGAGGCGAGTTGCTATGTAAAGTAAATCTAAATGACAAAGCACATTAAACATTTCAAAGCAGCTCTTGAAAATTGGACTTGTTAAATGTTGAAATATCTGTTAGATCATCTAGAGTACAGATTTTTCACCTCTGTTTTGGACAGTTTAATGCCTGAAGACCTTTTTCTGCAAAATGTCATTACAGTTGCTTTACAATTAAAGCAATTGCGCATCCTCAAAGCCTGGATGTTCGAGTTTCATGTTTCCAGTACTCAAAGTGCATGCGAGGGTCTAGCTTGCCTCCCCACCCATAATGGCAACTGCTGACGTGCGGAAAACAGACTCCACAACCAGGAAGGTTGTAAAGTAGGTTGGTTGTTCAGCGCGGGGCAGCACAGGGGGTCGCCCCACCACAATCGTGTGTGCCCATCACAGCAGCTCTTCGTGAATTTGTACAACATTGCTATTACATATTTGTGAGATTTCCCAATACGCCCCTACATAGGCATTACCTATCCCACTTTGTATTCAAATTAGCTATTTACATAATCTCCCCCTCCTTGAGTCTGTGCAATGCCTCCTGGTGGTGGTCGTCAGGGGTCGCAAGGATGAAGGTCGCCTGCTCCTCTTCGTCACCACTAGTAACCTTTTGTCTTTGTGCATCCTCAGTAGTTTGTTGGCATTTATTCAGACTGCAGGGCTGGTTTAGACCAGTCCTTTGTAGCTAATTCCTAATTCAAGGAAACTGAGGAGGTTCTTACCTCGCCTGATTGTATTTGCAAGGTTATTTTACAATGTTTTTTCTAGTTACTGGCATAAGCCCTCTATGCCCTAGTTATCAGCATAAGCCCCCTCCCCCCCATCACTGCTACACCGAGTTTTATAAACTCAGGTGGGAGGAGTACAGCAGGGCAGGATGGTGTTTAACATCCCACCCCTGAGTATGGTGCTACTTATTTTACTCAGCGAAGCCAGTGGTGACTCGACGTAGAGCCGGTGATGAGATGGGAGAGAGGGGCGCCTGCTGTGCCACCTGTACACTGACCTGCCTCGCATCAGTGACACTCCCCAGAGCCACTTGGAGCCTTCCTTTGAGAGAGAGGCACAGGACGACTGTCGGGTTATAACCCACACCAGCCCCACCGAATGGGCAGATGGCGACCGCAAGTCCGCTCCTGCAGCCTGCATCTCATTTTGTGACATCGCTACAGCATGCCGGTGGCGCAGGGGGGGAGGATCCGTGCTGCTACTTCCCGGGCGGGGCAGTGGCAGTTGCCATTGTACCAGTGGAGCCTCTCGGCGAGCTGATGAGCCAGGTGAGGGGGCGCGAAGTGTGGTGTGCACCACCGAGGCAGAGCGGCCTCGTGGGTGCGAGCAGTGCAGGAAGGCCTTTGCGCATGCCGGCGCCATGAGCAAGCACCCCGGGGTCCCCACTGAAGAGAGGCCCTACTGCTGCCCCATCGGCACCAAGGCTTTTGCCCTCTTCTCCGAGCTGGTCCTCCCCAGGTGCACCCACACTGGGAAGTGGCCCCATGCTTGCCCGCTGTGCAGCAAGGCCTTTTGCTTTTCATCATGCACCCTCCACCTCTGCCCCCACACGGGCTAGCACAAGTATCAGTGCCTCATCTGTGGGAAGCTTTTCCTCCAGTCCTCCCACCTGGTGTACCACAAGGCTATCTGCACTGGCGAGAGGCCCTTCAAGTGCAAGGACTATGGCAAACTCTTTGGGCACACATCACACCTTGCAACCCACCAGCATGTGCACCTAGGTGAGAGGCCTTTCAAGTGCATGCAGTGCACTTGAAGGTGGTGGGGACATGTAGAAAGGAGGGCTAGTCCTCCACATCCACCTGTGCATCAGGGAATAGCCTTAGAGATGTGGGAAGAACTTCTGCTCCTCTGTCCTTCTGGTGTCACACCAGCTACTTGAATTGGGCAAGAGGAATCTCAAGTGCTCCATCTCTGGGAAGGCTTTCAAGCAGGTGTCATCCATCAAGCAGCACCTGAAGACCCATGAGGCATGGCAGCATCACCACTGCATAGACTGCAACCAAGCCTTTTCCAGGTTCTCTTACCACCAGATTCACATGAGAAGACACAATGGGAAATGGCTGTATCACTGTTTGGTTTGCAACTGGACATAGACTAAAATTTCTACCGTTGAAAAACATTGTAAAATTCACCAGCGAGGTGAAGAGAGGCCTGATGCTAGACTCAGGCCAAAGACCACCAGGGCAAATGTACATGCTGAAAAGTAAAAGCAGAAGCAGAGACAGCAGCACAGATGGCACGCTTGAGCAACCTCACCATGCTGACCCAAAGCAGCAGCAGCAGTCAGAAAGGCTGTAGAAGTCACTAAAACAAGAACCAGTTCTGGTCCTTCGTAACATGGTTCACAGGAGGTAAGGTGTCTGGTTTCACTTTTACAAAAAAAAAAAAAAAAAAAATTATAGGCTGCACCAGGGTAATAATAATTATTATAATAATAGTAATAATGGTGGGATACTGGAACAGGCTGCCCATGGAGGGGGTTGAGTCGTCATCCCTGGATGTGTTTAAGCATCGCTTAGATGTAGTGTTGGGGGATATGGTCTAGGGGAGAACTTGTAGAGTAGGGTGAATGGTTGCACACAATAATCCCATAGGTCTTTTCCAACCTAGATGATTCTGGGATTCTGTAATTCCAGAGCATGTTTCCAAAGGGAATTCTTTCTCTGAGGCAAGGTTCAGTGCAAACACTTCTCTAGGGTGCAGCAGATACATAAAAGTCTGATGAGGCTCCCTGAAGTTGGTGTGGTGTGCTGAATGCGCAGTGGTTACAGGTCCCGTTCACAGGCCCCAGTTGTTTTGTTTCATGTCAGCAGCATTTTCTAACACAGACTGAAGGAGTTCCTGACCAAAGCACCTGCTTTTACCCAGACTGAAAGACAGATGCTTCTTTGTATGCAGAAATTTAAGTTGTAGTTTCTTAAACAAAGGCAAAGTTTTTATTTGAAGAGGCAAGAGAGGTGGTGTGCCTACAGAAAACAGATTTGTACCGACATTTAGGAATGTTTAGGAAACAAGCAGGATTTTATCCTGCAAAACATGATTTGTTTTTAAAAGCGCTGTATGTAGCAAGAAGATAGCATCTTTGAGCCTCTTCTGTCCTTCTTACTGTTAATTATAACAAGGCATTGTACTTACCATCCACATAATGCTGTCTATAAAGCGTGTTTAAAGCACGTCAGGTTTTATTGCCAAAGCAACTTAACTTGACTCTCAAAACTAATGAAGGCAGGTGTCAAAACTCTAATTCATCTTAAATTGAATGAGTTTGACATTGGAAATACCAGCTTATAGTAAAAGTACAATAATTTTTTTTTTTTTACCTGATCTTTGGGGAATGTAAAATGTAGTAACAGGGCAATTCTAAGCCCTGAATCTCCTTCTGAATTAACAAAGTGCTGTAGCTGGTTAGCTGTTCAGTCACCACACTAAGAGAATGAGACAGTATGTTACTACAGGGCTGCTGTTGAAGCAAAATGTTTCAGATTTATTCTGGGGTGTGAGACTGGATTTCAGGGAATAGTAAATATAGTTGTAAACATTAATAAAACTGCTTTTATTACAGCAGTGTTCTTTGTGAGCTAAGCACTTTCTACTGTCTTTTATAAGCATTTACGTCATTTAACAGCAGTACTGTGAGGCTGCTTTACACCTTTATCACTGTTGTTATCCAGGAATTTTTTATAGCAGAAAAAGTGGAAGCAGTGAGTTCATTGTAAGTGCACATTCCTAATTTTCAGTACCTAGTTCTTGATTTTTTTTTTTTTAATGCTATTTCCCTGATATTGTGTGAAGACACATACTATGCACTTTAAGAATCTTTTGGGATAGGCTTCTGGTTTTCGTTTCGATAACATATTCAGAACTCTGTTTTAAGGCCAAAAAAGGAATTTTCCCAAAGCTTGCATGTTTAAAGTATTGCCATGTATCAGGCCAGAAATCGTGTTAGTAGATGATGGAGCTGGATTCCATCCAAGAACTAATTTACAGTTAACTGCATTAAATAATTCTCTTGACTTTTTGTACTTCAGGATTAATTTGATGATGGTTATACTAAGATATTTAATGCTTATTGTGGAACTGATGTTTCTATCCATCTGGTTAATATACTTTATATGTTTACATGGTCAGATACTTCAAAAAAGATGTTTCTAAGCCACAAGTCTAATTTAAATTTTGGCTACAGTCTTTAGATTTTGCTGTGTGACCAGTCATGTTGTTTAAGAGGAGCTAGACACGATGGAGTTTATTTCCAGTTCAGTTATTCCAATGCCAGATAAGCAGAGTTTTATCTGTTTTTTTTGTATTTCAGTACTTGTTAGTAAAATAACATATACCACTGTGTTTTCCTCCAGTGAGTCTTTTTTTTTTTTAAATCCTGTTCTCACCTAAATATAAAAGATTGCTTGTAGAAGCAAAAAAACCCCATTTGCTATTATTTTAGCATTCTCTAGAACTTAGTTTGCAAAGGTAGCTATAAAATAGCATCTATTTCTGACATTTTTCTCTGCCAGATGTGAATAACAGTGCCATCCATGGTGGTTGTGTCTATATGTCTAGCATGGCATGCCTACATGCAGAATCAGAATTTCAGTAGCAAGAAAACATAGAGTTGGCCTTTTAAAGATCAGTTTAAAGTTGCTCCTTAATAGTTTTGCAAGTGGTTTACTTTGTTTTGTTTAAAAAGCTTCTCATTTTGCTCTTCTAGTTTCCTGCTCTGTCAGCTGCCTTCCCCCTGAAATCAGAAGTCCACCGTGTGTGGAATGCAGGATAAACTCTGACCTTGTACAGTAAAATCAAGTGTTGAGAATTTCAGTTTTTCCATTCTGAAACAATAAGCTCTAATACCCTTACCGTTGCAGTGCAGTAGATTTAATATCTGGTAGGGGGAACAAATTAAATCCATGGATCACTTGCAGAAATGCTGCCACTTTCTTGTGAAATATATTTTTCAGCTTAATGTACAGAGGAAGCAGGAACATGCCTCCTTGTCGCTAGACTGTCAGGGTGGAGGAGCACCTCACAGTGTCCTCTGAGCTTGCAGTGCGGAGTTCTGAATGCATGGGAGATGCAGCCCAGCAGTGCAGTGCTTTGTTTAAGCAATTGCTTTACTCCATCCAACAAAGTCAGGGATGTTCCTTCTCTAGGGTCTGTTGAAATCCACGTTTGATTTGTGGATGTTTTTAAGATAAATTATTTTTCTTCCTGTCAGCACACGAACTCTGCTATTGAATGATTCAGTCAGAATGTACTTTCATGGACAGTCAACAAGATGTTTTGGGGTTTTTTTTGTGTTTTTTGTTTGTTTTTTTTTTTTTTAATATTATTTTTATGTGCTAACAGCAGTAATCAGCGCTCCCAGCAAGATTAGATCCTATGTGAAAGACCTTTGGGGGGGCAGGGGGGCAGGGTGTTCTGTAAGTGCTCTTCCAGTGATGGTAATTCTATGTCTGATACAGACAGAGGGTTTCCTTTCACAGGTGCACTTTGCCTAAAATTATCCAGCGAGAGAGTAAAAGTGCAGATTCTGGTCTCCCAGAGCAAAAAGTAATGGCAGCAATTTAAACTGTGAAAATTAATCAGAGGTACAATACAGCATGTAAGTACTAAATGTACTTTTCTAGTTTGTGAAGTTAATTTGAGTCTGTTAAACATCTCAGGCTCTTCCTGTTGTGGACTTCTCTTTATTTCACTTTTAGTACTGACAAGAACTAGAAAGTAGCTGTTGTCTTGACAGGGCATCTAATATAAGAAGCCATCCGTTGATGCCCTTCCTGGTTGGAAATTCACTTGCATCCTCTTCTCCAGGGAGTCAAAAGCATAACTCACAAGTGTCTGAATGTCAGGTAGGTGCTAATGTAATGCTACTGCTTCATGCTCAGGGAGCCCCCAGGGACCTGAGGGCCCCATGGCACAGACCACAGAGAACCATGTTGCCAAGCCAGCCTTTCTGCAGGTTGCCACACACAAGTCTGCACTAATGACAAAAATGTGGATTTTTTTCTGAGCTCTCTTTAGATTGACGCAATCTCAGATCAATCTAACCAGTGCCAGTGAGGTATTCTAAGAACACACACACCTCAGGTATCCATCAGGCTGATTTTGTTGGCTGGGATGGGGGCATAACTAAATATTATTTAATAATGTCATTAGCTTATCACCATCCCTTCCTGAAGGGTGAAATATTCCTGCCAGAGCCTGAAAAGCAGTGGTGTTGGGACTGGCATTTTTAAGTATCTAGCCCGTTGTTGCTGGGAGGTTGGCAAGTTGTTTAAGCCTTTTGAGCCTACTTCAGAGCTGGCTGTTATGTCTGCCTTGCAAAGTTCTTCACACCTGCTCTTTGTTCAGCCCCAAGGCTTGGATGATTTTCTTTTTTCCCCAGAAAGCTTCACTGTGCTTCTGAGCCCCTCACATTACTACTCCAAATCAACACTGGGAGCTTGCATGGTCCATGGGGACTCAGGGCATTAGCAGAGGTGCAGCAGGTGACTGGCTGTGGCTGTGTACGTGAGGGCGCACCGTGCTGGAGGGATCAGTTAGTGGTGTGGTGTTAGCAAAAGCAACTCATGCTGTGTGCTTAGGCCAGTGCTGCCCAAACTGCTTTGCCTGCCTCCCTGACCATGCCAGCATGTTGCTGTCCCCAGAGTACACACTCTCAGCTAAGGCACTGCCTGTGTCAGAGAGGAGCAGAACACAAGGCGAGTAGAGCTGCAGTGCAGAATGGGTGGTGCTAAGGCTTGTGACCATGCAGTCTGTTTCAGAAATAACACTTCAGGAAAGCACTGCTTTCCTTGGGAGAATTACAGGAACCCTGTCAGGGTTTGTAAGGATGCAACAAGGAAGGCCGAGGCCCTCTTGGAATTAACTCTGGCGAAGGAAGTAAAAGAGAGAAAGAAGGGCTTCTTCAAATACATCGGTGGTAAAAGGAAGAATAGGGAAAATGTGGGCCCACTGCTGAATGAGGGGGGAGCCCTGGTAACAGAGGATACAAAGAAGACAAAGTTATTTAATGCCTTCTCTGCTTCAGTTTTTATTGCTAAGACCAGCTCTCAGGAATCTCAGACAGTGGAAGTAAGAGAGAAACTCTGACTAGAGGGAGGAAGACTGTCCACTGGTCAGTGAAGATTGTGTTAGAAATCACTTGGGTAAACTGAATACACATAAATCCATGGGCCATGATGGGCTTCACTGACAAGTGCTGAGGGACCTGGCTGATGTTATTGCTCTTCCACACTCTCCATCATTTTTGAAAGATAATGGAGAATAGGAGAGGTTTCTGAAGACTGGAGAAAAGCCATTGGCACTCCAGTCTTCAAAAAGAGCAAGAAAGAAGACCCTGGAAATTAGATCAGTCAGACTCATCTCCATCCCTGGAAAGGTGATGGAGCAGCTGATTCTGGACGTCATTTCTGAGTGTGTGGAGGAAAAGGAGGTTATCAAGAGTAGCCAGCATAGATTTAGCAAAGGGAAGTCATATTTAACTAATCTAATAGCCTTCTACAATGGTGTAACTGAATGGGTAGGTGCAGGGAGAGCAGTGGATGTTGTCTACCTTGACTTTAGCAAGGCTTTTGTCACTGTCTCCCATAGCATCCTCATGGGTAAGCTCAGAAGTATGGGTTAGAAGAGTGGATGGTGAGTTAGGTTGAGACCTGGCTAAACAATAGAGCTCAGAGGGTCGTGATCAGCAGTGCAGAGTCCACTTGGCAACCCGCAGGTAGTGGTGTTCCCCAGGGATCAGTACTGGGTCCAGTCTTAGCCCTGAGGATGGCAATCGGGGGTGCTGCTGTGTTTTAATTTGAGAAAGAGGAGGCTGAAGGGAGACCTGATCACTCTCTACAACTACCTGAAAGGACATTGTAGAGAGTTTGGTGCTGGTCTCTTCTCTTGTGTAATTAGTGATAGAACCAGAGGGAATGGCTTCAAGCTGAAACAAGGTAGGTTTAGACTGGACACTAGGAAAAAATTCTTCACAGAAAGAGTGGTGGGATTTTGGAATAGGCTGCCCAGGGAGGTGGTTGAACCGCCATCTTTGGAAGAATCGCTTAGATGTAGTGTTGGGGAATATGGTCTAGGGGTGAACTGGTAGAGTGAATGGTTGGACACGATGATCCCATGGGTCTTTTCCAACCTACATGATTCTGGGATTCTGTTTTCAGAGGGTGCTGCCAGCATTGCCTCTGCTGGGAGGTTTCTTGCAGGTCTGGTGAGCAAAAGCTGCTCCCTGAGGCAGCAGCACAGGGTGGGATGCAGGGCAGTTGGGGAGCATGGGGTAGGGCAGTGGGAGAGTAGGCACTCATGGGTCAGGGCACACCATTCTCATGGCTGGCGCTGCACTGAGACATGGCATCGTCAGCCTCTCATGGTCTACAAGGACATGGGATGGGCACCCAGGCTCTGCTGGAACTGTTTTATTATTTCCACTGTTAAAAAAGAGCAGCTCAAACCCTCAGTTTCCTGAAGCAGAGTCCCAGGCATAGAATCTCATAGAAATAAATGATAAAATGGTACAGCAGCAGGGTCAGCTCAAGCTGGGTGCCTCTGGAAAGGGACCCCAAACAAAGAAATCCCTGGGCATTTATACCCTTACAGACCCTGCACCTACCCTTCATGTGATCTCCACCCACCTTCCACATTAGTATCTCAACACCGATTTACAGTGGAAGCCACATACTAAGGCTCAGGTGCATAGAGGTAGGGACAGTCTCCCCCAGGGTTGGTGCTGTGGCCCGAAGTGGCAGGGTGGCTGTTGGGGACTGTAGGGGGGTGGCAGTCCTGGGGAAGCAAACACAGTCTCTGTGCCTGAGCAGACACTTGGGACAGAGGAGATGGATCCACGGAGGCACAGAAGCACATCCCCACAAGGCCAGGGACAGCAACACCCTGATACACCCTGGGGCCAGTTATTGGAGCTGGTTATGCAGCTGGGGCTGATGGGTCCAGGGGCAATGCCACTCAGGTGATGTTGTGTCCTCAGAAAGAATCATCAGTGCTAGGCAGTGAAATACCATCAACACCCACTCCATTGGGTGCATGTCCATTATTATCAACCACACACTTGTCCAGCACTTCCCCGAGCTGCTGCTCTTGCTGCTTGTCACCTGTTTCTCTCTGGATCCCCTTTCTCTCCCAGGCTGCCCACTTGCCCCCACAAAAAAAAAAAAAAAGCATCACCTCCATCAAGTCTGTGCACAAGCCCGCAAGGGAGTCTCTGTTGGAAGTTTACAGCTTCGGGGTTTAAATAAATAAGCATTTAATACCCGGGGTGGTTGCTGCGGCTGGCAGAGGACTTCTGAGCATCACCTCCTGCGGGCCCAAGACACGCAGGAGGTTCCTGACATCCCCCCAGACAACACGGTGGTGTCACAGTTACTGGCCGGGTTACAGCCTTGGGAGAGCAGCTTTATAGCCTAATGCCACTTGATACGGCTTTGTGTGAGGGTACGGCAAGGCAAGCCCCAGCACCCGGTACTGTCCCTCCAGCAGGCGTCAGGCCGGAGAAGGCTGAGGCGGTGGCAGCGGAGCAGCAGTCGCCCCGCTTCGACGATCCAGCGAACGGGCCCTGCCCTCCTCAGCCACCGACACTGGCCTGAGGGGCGGGGCTTAGGGGCGGGGCTGTCGGTCCAGGTCGGCGGCCCCATTGGCTGCCGCCCGTGAGGCGATGTCGGCTCAGGGCGCTGTGGCCCCCGCCCTCATCCGGCGTGGATGGGTAGGGGGACAGCGATGGCGGCGGATGGCGGGTAGGTGGCGGCGAGCCGCGGTCGGGGTGAGCTGGCGGGACACAGGAGGGAGCTGCGGCTAACGGTGCCTGTCTCCGGTAGGGCGGTGCGGCGGCGCGGTGGGCCACAGCGCTCACTAGCGGCTACAGCGCTGCCCGCCTGGCGGCTGCACTGCGAGGGCGGCCGGCAGCGCTGGCGCTACCTGGGCGACGACGGCGACGGCGACGACAGCGAGCGGCGGCCGCAGACGGCGCTGGAGGAGCACAGCCTCGGCCTGGACACGGTTCGGGGCCAGGACGGGGGCCGGGGCGGGGCCCGGGCAGCTGGACCCGGGTCGAGGCGCACACCTGGCTGAGGCTCTGTCTCCCCGCAGGGTGAGGTCCTGCAGTCCTTGCAGCCGGCCGGCAGTGCCAGGGAGGCTGCCCACAAGGGTATGCGGTTCTACGCCGCCCTGCAGGCCGAGGACGGGCACTGGGCTGGCGACTACGGTGGGCCCCTCTTCCTCCTGCCAGGTAGGCCTCACAGGACACCTTACCTGAGAGGGGTGAATGTCACGTTTGGCTTCATATAAGACCCGATGTGATTTTTCCAGGTCTCCTCATCACATGCCACACTGTCAAGATCCAACTGCCAGAAGGGTTTCGGAGAGAAATGGTGCGCTATCTTCGCTCTGTGCAGCTCCCAGATGGAGGCTGGGGATTGTGAGTAGCTAAGATGCTTCTTTTAGTGATGGCACCTCCACAGTACAGCACTTGGAGCTGCTATCAAATCTGCTCAGGCTTCAGGGGTGGGACTGGGCAACTGTGATACCTCTGGGTTGCTGGTCTTGCTTGTGTAGTGCTCCAGGTACACCTTTGTCACAGAGGTGGCTGGAGCATCAAGTCTGGCTGCATATCCTCTGTGGTGTTATATCCCAAAGCATCATGTGTGACTGGGTAGGGGCAGAGCAATATTTCTCCCTGGTTTAGTTGGGTTTCCACAGTCATTTCTGCATCCCACTTCACCCTGACAATGACAGCCCTGTGCAGTGGGTTGTGTCTGGCTAATGCTAATAGCTGGCTAATGGCTGTGCGTGTGTACATGACAGGCATGTAGAAGACAAATCAACAGTGTTTGGTACAGCACTCAACTACGTAGCCCTGAGGATCCTAGGACTTGGACCAGATGACCCAGACATTGTACGGGCCCGTGTCAATCTGCACAGCAAAGGTCAGCTTCGTTGTGCTCAGCAGAGCAGCTGTGGGGCTGGTACACTGGTGAGATGGGACTGGCCAGACCTGAGGGTTGCGTGGAACATGGGGCACTGCCAGGTAGTGAAGCAACTGTTGCTCTTGTTTGCCCTTGGTGGCACCTGCATGTGCATTATGGTTTTGTGTCATTGCCTGCTTGCCCTTTTTCAGGATATGTGTCCCTGCCTGAGTGGCATGGTCCCAAACATGGGGAGAAGTGGACCCTGTGATGGGGAAGAAAGCAGGGATCTGGCATGATTGCATTAACCCTGAAAGCTGGTATCGCTCTCTGCAGGAGGTGCTGTGGGAATCCCTTCCTGGGGGAAGTTTTGGCTGGCCGTCTTGAATGTTTACAGCTGGGAGGGAATGAACACGCTTCTCCCAGAGATGTGGTATGTGCCACTCTCGATATAGACATGTTGAGAGGTGTTGTCTGTCCTGCTACCAGCCTTGACCCAGAGTTGTCCCATGACTTGGTGTTTGCTGGGATAACTCCAGCTATGGCTTGGGACTGGGAGTGCTCACGCTGCTTGTCATCTGGGTTACCATCAGCAAGGCCAGACAGTGGGTGGATAACCAGCTGGTTAGTGCTGAAGGGACATACTAGAGCTCAGCCTTGTTAGCTTTACCCACAGTGCCTCTGATCTGTATGCTTCCTGCCTGTATCTTCTGCTCTTGTGTCCAGACAGAACTGGGCCCCAGCAGGACAGGACAGGACAGCCACATGTAAGGCTGACAGCTCTAACCCTAAGTTATACACTCTTCAATTATTCAGAGAGCCACTTGATGTCAGAGCGTATGACATTTTTCTTGGGGGAATCAGGGTCTGCACACTACCAAGGGCTGCTGGTGCTTTATCATCAAATGCATGTAACTGTAAGTCTGGGCCTCTGCCTTCAAAGTCACATGGGGAAGAGAGGGTCCCCCTCCACTGTTTTCTTCTTTGCCCTTTTCTCTGAGCTCAGGATCCTCTCTGCCCTGTGTCAGCTGTGCCAGGAGCAGTATCTGCTGGTTCTGGTGTGTACAGGCAGCAGCCTTGTTGGGGAGGATTTTGAGATTTCTTTTTGTGGATATTCTCATCCTTTCTCCTGCGGCTGTACCAGCAGCAGTAGACCTGGTACAGGGGACAGGGAAAAGTATGGCTTTCTCGTCCCCCTGTCAGCATATTGTCTCTCCGCGCTGCCCTTGCTGGTCCTTGTTCTTCACCGAAGCACCTTTGTTGCAAACAGGCTGTTTCCTACATGGTTCCCAGCCCACCCGTCCCGGCTCTGGTGTCACTGCCGACAGGTTTACCTCCCCATGAGCTACTGTTATGCCAGGCGTCTGTCAGCAGAAGAGGATGACCTCATACGGAGCTTGCGGCAGGTAAGGAGCTGACCCTGGTGGAGCTCCCCAGCAAGGGTACATGGCTTCCTGACCACCTGCTGTGCCAGCCATGTCCTTGGGGGACAGCCTTTGGCTTGCAAAAGGATAACTCTCATACCTACACAGGCTCTCGAGGCAGCGGAGCCATCTTCTAGCAGTAAGCTGCCTCTGTGCGCGCTTGCTCCCAGCTTGCCTGGCTGATACCTTTTGTTAACTTGTGCCAGGAGCTGTATGTGCAAGACTACGCCAGCATAGACTGGCCAGCCCAGAGGAACAATGTGGCTGCCTGTGATGTATACACCCCACACAGCTGGCTGCTGGGAGTTGCTTATGGTAAGTGCCGTGTTGGCTGGGCAGGAGGACCCTCAGGATGTGAGCTGGTGGTGGTGGAACTGAAGATGCTTTTTACCACGTGGGCTCTTTAGGGTCTACAACCAGTGTATGCCCTGGAGCTGAGATAAAGGTGTGGATTGTGTGATCCTTGGGCTTCTCCCTCCTTGAGAGAAGCAGGCCCTTGTGACCCAGTCCTTGGGCCACTCTGGGTCAGAGCAGTTCTCTTGCTTTCCTCAGCTGGTCATCATGTGAGCAGTAGTACAGTCTGCCACAGCAAGTGAATCTGGTCACATGGGGTGTGTTTTTCATTGCATGGCCTTTTCTTCTCCTGTAGCCATCATGAATCTGTATGAAGCCCACCACAGCACTCATCTGCGGAAGCGAGCCATTACAGAGCTGTACGACCACATCAAAGCTGATGATAGATTCACCAAGTGCATCAGCATTGGGCCGGTAGGACACTTACTGTCAATCCTTTAAAATTCTTGTCCTTTGCTCTTTAGGGACCAGCTCTTGGCCCCCGAGCCCTTTGCTATTGTAGCATGTAAGCACAGTCACTAGATCTTGCTCAGGCACAACTTCTGCTGTGCCTAGTGCTCAAGAGCTTAATGACAGCAGGGCAAAAATGATGCAGAGGACATGGGGATAGTTGTGGTGCTGGTGAAGGGTACCTCTCCTTCTGGTCCAGGGAAATGACCTGAGGGGAAGCTCTGGAGTAATGTCATGGTGCCTGCCCCACAAGCTCCCCGTGGTGCAGGCACCATGCTGATTAATGGCACAGATGAAGCTGTCAGGATCAAGTCCAGACCACCTCTAGATGGTTTTGTGCTGGGTAGGAGGGATATATGTCCCTGCTACTGGAAGAAGCTGTATCCAGAGCAGCACAGAGCAGTGACAGTGCTGCTCTTGACAGATTTCCAAAACGATCAACATGCTGGTTCGCTGGTTCGTGGATGGGAAGAACTCCCCAGCTTTTCAGGAGCATGTTTCTAGGATCCCTGACTATCTATGGTAAGGGCTGAGCATGGCTCATCTGGCATAGTGCAGTGCTCTGATCCCTATGAAGAGCACACTGTAGCTCCCAGCCTGCTTCCTGGCACTCTTGCTGTGCTTGCACTGCAGTACTATGTTCTCTCTTCCCACAGGATGGGTCTTGACGGCATGAAGATGCAGGTGGAGTGCTGTAGGAGTTCAGCTGTGACTGAGAGGGACCCTGGTGTGCTGGGGCAGCCCATGGAATAATGGGATAGCTTGTTCACCCTGAGCCTGGGCTCCTGGCATCTTTTCTTTGGTGCCTGGTGGCCTTTGCTGTCTCACTACCATTTCCCCTGGCTGTGCCAGGCGTGAGTAGTGTCCATCCTGCTGGTTTGCATCACTGTGGCTGTGATCTGAGAGGGCAGCTCTGGGCCTCCATCCCTTTCATCCCCATGGGTCCTGGGAGAAGGAAAGGAGAAAGAAAGGCCCCTGATATTGCATGGATCTGTGCTTTTCTTATAGCTCTTGTGTCCCTTTACTTCTTATTGCTAGCCGCCTTTCCTGTCCTGGCTGTACATAGAGCAGGCTAAAGCAGCTGTCTCATTTCCTGTTGCCTTGCTGTACTTGAGCTGCTGCATCTGTCCCCTCTCTGCCAGCACTTTATCTGTGATACTGAGTGACATAAAACTGAGACACAATGTGGAGGATGCTAGTAGGATAACGCAGGAGGGATATACTGTCCCATAGACCCCACAGCTGGGTCAGGCTGCTGCCAGCACCTGTCTTACTAGCTACTCTCTGTTTTCCAGGGCACAAATGGATCCCAGCTCTGGGATACTGCCTTTGCCATCCAAGCCTTCCTGGAGGTAATCACTCAGTGCTACATGCTGCCTTGGGAAAATGGTCTCTCCTGGCACATCCCTAAATACGAACAGCTCTTACTGTGCATCTCCTCAGACCTCTGCTCTGCCAACATGGCATTGTGTGACTGGGCCAGGGAAACACAGATCCTCTCGGAGCCAAGATGGGGTGCCCAGCACAGCTGGTACAGACCATCTTTGCCAGCTGCTTTTGAAGCAGGAGACCACAACACCAGCTGAGTGGATCAAGTTAGACTTCTCAGTTGCTGCAGTCTTGCAGTAAAATCCTGGCCCTTCCTTCTTGCTCCACTTGGTCCCAGAACATTGTAATTTGACAGGGACAGTGCGCAGATCTCCTGCTTTTCTGCATTTGGGCAGAAACAGCTACGGTGTGCATGCTTTTTCTGAGAGGTTGTGACTGCCCTTGGTAAGCCCTTAAGCTGGTCATGCAAATACCTCTGTCACTGATGCCAGCAACAATTGTTGGTTCAGTTGTCACTGCAGAGGTCTGTAATGGAAATGGTAAACAAAGTATGAATACAAACCTACAAAAAAGGCTATATGAAGGGCCAGGACCTGCTGATCTAGTTCAGCAGTTCAGCAAGGGCCCAACACATCCTTTTATTCTTGAGGGCCATGTTTGGTGGCCACAACTCCTTGCTGACTGTGCACCTGTGTTTCTAGGCAGAAGCCCAGAAGATGCCTGAATTCATTTCCTGCCTCCAAAATGCCTATGAGTTCCTCCGGTTCACCCAGGTGAGCAGAGTCAGTTGGTAGTGTCTCACATGCTGGCTATGCAGACTTGTGTCTGTTATCTTCTGAAGAGCTCTTTTGAAGGGCTGGACTAGCAAAGTCTTAGGGACAATCTCCTGTTTTCTGCTCCCTGTTGTCAAGAGCTATCTTTGCAGCTTGGATGGAGGACCAGGGTTGTTTGGGTTGGCTGCCTGGACTAAAAGAGGCTGGAAAACAGCGCTTAGGCTTCTTTTCCCTTTTTCCTGTCTGGTGCACGAATATTTGAGGCACCTTTCTGGGAAACCCATAGTCCTTGGCTAGTGACTACATGAGCTCAGCTCCTGCTGGACAGACCAGTGGGCCAAGGGAGGGGGTCACCGTCACCAGCAGCTTGGTGCAGAAGCAGTCGTAGGTCTTGCTTATGGTGCTGTCAATGGAAGCATTGAAAGCAAATGGCTCCCTGGCAGGAAAACACCCAAAGAAGGGACTTCAGCAACATTTGCTGACACCTGGGCAAAATGTGATTTCTCTTTAGTACTTCCTGCTCCAGAGCTGACCTCTTTTTCTCTCTGCCTCCCTTAGTAAAAGATATGTGGTACCCAGTACCACATGGTTCTTTATCTGCAATAGTTTCAGCCAGTAGAAATGGTTCAGCTGTGACTAAGAGGTTTCAGCAAATGGTTTCAGCCTTCCCTCATTTGTTTCTTACCTTCTACAGATCCCAGAGAACCCACCCGACTACGAGAAGTATTATCGCCATATGAACAAGGTATGATGGCTAGAACTGGTCTCTGAAGATGCATACATGAGTCAGGAATTTGGAATGAGGGGCAGCACCTCTCTCTGTAGAAGAACAGATCAGGGGGAGGTGGTGAGCCCTCCTGACTTTTTTCCAGGGTGGCTTCCCCTTCAGCACCCGAGACTGTGGCTGGATTGTGGCAGACTGCACAGCAGAAGGGCTGAAATCAGTTATGCTGCTGCAGGAGAAGTGCCCCTTCATAGCCAAGCTTATCCCCCCTGAGCGCCTTTTTGATGCTGTGAATGTGGTAAGTGCTGCAAAGCTTAAGGCCAACGGAAATGTGGGCAGCTAAGCCGTGCTAAAATAAGAGAAGTCAAGGCCTGATGAGTTGTTAGATCTGGTATTACTAAGCTAGTATAATGACTTTGACCTGGTATGGCAACACCATATTTACTATGATATGGGGCTACATATGTGACATAATGGTCCAGGTTGGGCCTGCCTGTCAGTGTGGTTTGGGACCTGCTTTGTTTGCGAGCATCATGGACTTGTGGGGCTGACTTTGTCCCCACACCTGGCTTGAAGACAAGACTCGGGTGATACTGCCCAGCCCCTCTCTCTGCTTGCCTGGGCAGTTGCTGAGCATGAGGAACCCAGATGGAGGCTTTGCCACATACGAAACTAAGCGAGGAGGCCACTTATTGGAGCTGCTGAACCCTTCGGAGGTGTTTGGTAAGGGGAGCTGTGTGGGGTTGGTCAACCTGTCCACTGAAGGGACAGAGTGTACTGGCCTTGCCATGCCCAGTGGATGCCTCCCTCTGTGAGATGTGTGCCCTGGGTCCAAGGGAGAGGTTGGCAGCATGTGGCTCAGCGGTTCCCCAGTGGAGGGGCTGTTGCACTGATAACCTTCACCTGCTGGCAGGTGACATCATGATTGACTACACCTATGTGGAGTGCACGTCAGCTGTCATGCAAGCTCTGAAACACTTCCATGATGAGTACCGTGAGCACAGAGCCCCAGAGATCAGGTGAGGCACTGAGGTGAGAAGTGGGTAGGGGAGAAGACAGGCTGCAGTGTCCCATGCTGCCTGCCATGGCCTCTGTTGGCACAGCTCCTGCTTTGTCAGGGGTCTTGCCTGGACCTCTGCATTGGCATGGAGCAGCCCCTGTGGTGGCCCTTGGTTTGTGCACAGATGGGATGCTGGTGACTTCTGCAAAGCAGAGCCTCCTGCAAGAGACCAGGGCCCAGCCTCTCTCAAAGAGCATGGCATAGATTGTTTGGGATCAGGCTTGGGGAAATGCTGGCAATCTGCCTGCCTCTTGACTTAGTAGTTGCCTTGATCTTGCAGCCAGTTGTAGGCTGGATCCCATGTTTGCATGCTAGAGTGAGGCAGAAAAGCATCCAACTGGTGCACAATTTGACTGAGAACCTGAACAACATGGCTGCCTGTCTGTGTGCTCTTGTCTCTTGAGCACTCTAATAATGGGACCCCTGAAAGCCTCAGAGGAACTGATAGATGCTCCTGATGAAGCACCACTCAATTTAAGCTGTTTCTGAAGCAGGTGTCTTTTTCTTGACCAGGGAGACTCTGCAGAAGGGCCTCGACTTCTGTCGCAAGAAGCAGCGAGCTGATGGGTCATGGGAGGGGTAAGTCGTGTTCCTGGTGCCCAGTTTTCCCCTGACTGCCCCAGTGTGAGAGGTACCATAATAGCAAACATTCCTGGCTGGCAAGATCTGTGGGAATGACCTGTAGGGACTGATCCTCCTCTCGTTCCTGTGTTTTGCTCTCTTCCTCCCCCTCCAGTGTGGGCAGAGCAGGCACCTCATGCATTGCGCAAGACCCAGACAACCTCTGGGGGCTAGGGTGGCTCCAGCAACTCTAAGAGTATCTGCTGACACCTGAGTGAGCTGGGAGCAGGTGCTGGTGGGACAGGCTTGGTTGCACCATAGGTGAAGGCAGGCTGCAGTTCTGTGCCTGGCTCTGCTCTTGCTGTGAAGATGGCCATATTGCAAGCTGCCTATACCTGGGGCCTTGCACTCCTTACGATACTGCTCTCTCTTTCCTCCTAGGAGCTGGGGGGTTTGTTTCACCTATGGAACCTGGTTTGGTCTGGAGGCATTTGCCAGTATGCAGCACACATATCACAACAGGTGAGAAGGGTCTCTGGTTCCCCTACCTACCTCTTGGGCCAGGGCAAGACTCTGTGGTGGGGTTGAGTGGATGCCCTGGCTGCACATGGGCTCTCCTGCCCCAGGCACTGCTCCTCCCAAATCCTGTGCCTGCAGTATGACTAGGACACTTGCTGCCTGAGCCTCAAATTCTTGGGGCAGTCCTGGCTGTGGGCAGGTCAGAGCAGAGCTCCTGTTTGCGTCTGGGGAACACTGGCTTACAAACACTTCCTGTCCCCAGCCCTGTCTTGATTCTCTGTCCCATCCTTGCAGAACTGCATGTCAAGAGGTGGCCCAGGCCTGCCAGTTCCTCCTCTCCAAGCAGATGGCAGATGGCGGCTGGGGAGAGGACTTCAAGTCATGCGAGCAGCGCACATATGTGCAGAGTGCCATGTCACAGATCCACAACACGTGTTGGGCCCTGCTGGGGCTCATGGCTGTCAGGTAGGAGCAACCCTCCACCTCTTCAGGCCCTACCTAGTCCTGAGTGCTCTGTGAGATGGGAAATGCAGGCTGGGCTGTATGGCAGGGCTGGCACAGACTGGCTGGTGTGGGCCATGCACCCAACCACACTTGTTTGTGACTTTATTGGTCACAAGCCTCCTGTAATGAGGGACTGGCCTGCACAGTGCTCCACAGGTCAGTGAGGCTCATAATACCAGACAAGGGGGAGCCAGTGCAAAACAAACTGGATCACAACTGCAGGCCCCCAGCCTGGGAAAATGTTGCCATATTCATAATGTCTGGTATTCTAGGGTTGTGAAGGGTCTTCCCAAAACAGTCAGCATGCCTGGGACAAGCTTGAGGCAGCCTGGAGGTGACTGAGTTCCCTAAGTGCATGGATGGGTTTTCCAGATAGTTTGGTTAAGAATGCTCTCATCTCCCTTCTGCATTGCAGGTATCCTGACATTGATGTGCTGGAAAGGGGCATCAAAGTGTTGATTGATAAGCAGTTGCCCAATGGGGACTGGCCTCAGGTACATCTTCCCTCTGGTCTTTGCAAGGGGTTCCCTGGTGTTGCAGATGTCCTGGGCATTGTGCAGCCATTGCAATGGTGTGCTTTGCCTGATCTGGAAGGGAAGTCACGTGTGGCTTTTGGTGGGGGGCTTCAAGAAAGCAATAAGCTCAGAACTACATTCTGGATACACTGTGGTCCCCTGTTGCCCATACTACTTTTCTCTCTGTCTCTTTCTCAGGAGAATATTGCTGGGGTATTCAACAAGTCATGTGCCATCAGTTACACTGCGTACCGCAATGTCTTTCCCATCTGGACACTAGGGCGTTTCTGCCGGCTGTATCCCAACAGCCCTCTTACTGGGCAACTGCAATCTGGACCCTTGTCTGGGGTGGGGAAGGTCATGCAGGAGGCCTTGTCTGCCTGAACCCAGGTCATCACATATGCTGTGGCTTCTAACTTGTCCTAGATACCAGCTGCTGCATGGGGCCATGAGGGTGTTGTTCTGTAGGGTATCTTGGTGCTGATCTTAGCACATGGATCACTGCCTCTGCCAGGGAGGAGTGCTGCCATAGTGCTGCAGAGTCTGCTTTCTATGGACCTCTTCTAAAAATCCACTTTTAAAGGTTTTTCCCAGGTGTATCCTCCCTCACAGGACAGGGAGTGAAGTGCCTTTTCAGACGAGTTTGGTGGGCTGAGAAGAGAAAGCTGCCAAACCGTGTTGTATTACACATCTGGACAGACTCTCTCAGCCTGGGTAGAGCAAGGCTGCCTTTATCTTCCGCTCGTGCTGTCCAGGTTGGATGTCTGCAGCAAGAGCGTGGGATTTAAGGCCTTCTCTGTACGCAGTATTGTGATGGCCTCTGTACTGTGGGTGCCAACAACTGCCTTTCTTAGAATCATTCATGTTGCAAATGACCCTTGGGATCATGAAGTTGAACCATTAACCATACTCTACAAAGTTCATGCCTAAGCTGTGTCCCCCAACACCACATCTAAATGACCCTTAAACACATCTAAGGATGGTGACTCAACCACCTCCCGGGGCAGCCTGTTCCAGTGTCTGACCACTCTTTCTGTGAAAATTTTTTTCCTAATGTCCTGTCTAAACCTACCCTGTTGCAGCTTGAAGCCATTCCCCCTTGTTCTACAGCTAATTACCTGTGAGAAGAAACCAGCAGCAACCTTTCTGCAATGTCCTTTCAAGTAGTTGTAGAGCATGATGACCTCATCATCCCCTCAGCCTCCTCCTCCTCAAACTAAACAGTCCCAGCTCCTTCAATCGCTCTTCATAAGATTTATTCTCCAGGCCCTAGACCAGCTTCAGTGCCCTCCTCTGCACTCCCTCC
>JANIJG010018313.1:19044-40887 GCA_024611175.1 Megaceryle torquata | reverse complement strand
TTTTTTTTTCTCTTCCTCTCTCCCCCTCTCCCCCCCCCTCCCCCCCCCAAAAACCCTTATTGCCTCCCCTGAAATCTTCACCCTTCTCTTCCCCCCCCCCCCCCCCACATTTGGGGATGCTGGTTACTCAGCTAACATCCTACCACAGCAGTATATAAATTCTCAAATAGAGTTTTAAACTCAAATACTTCACTAACTGAACAAAATAAAGACTGTTTGCAAGTACGAAAAGGTTATTCTAACTGAGAGGTCATCACAAGCTTCTAGCAGTATCACTGCTAACTTGGTTCCTATTATGCAACTTTTTAAAGTTTATGTTATTAAGCAAGTTACTACTGACATGTTTACCAGGGATACAAATCCTGAGATACAGAGAGAAATTACAGAACGTTGCTGATGAGAATCAGGATGAAGGGAATCAAAACTGGTCCATGAGCAAGAAGTCACCTTGAGATTATCTGCAACATTTAACAACATTGTGGAGAGGGGATATCTGTCTGGGAAATGTTTGTCTTGGAAAGACTCAGGACTAAGGTGCATAGCTCATGGGCAGTAGAGTAGAAAGGCTTTAATAGAAAGATCTCACATTTTAATTCACAGGAGGCCAAATTCCTAATAGAGCACATATTTTTAATAGTGAGAATAAACCACTGGAAGAGTTTACCAAATATTAAGATGACTGGATACTAGAAATGTTAAGCTCAAGATGAGAGGATACGTGCTTTCAGAAAAGTATTAGGGCAAACAAGCCCCATAATCAGCACTGTGCAAGAGGCTCCGAGCTGATCAACAGAGTGAAGTTTCCTGGTCCACAAACCAAATTTTGATAGCAGCATTTGTTGTATCTTTTTAAAACTAAAAATTTCAAACTTGAAACAGATGTTGCACTCAAGGGAAGAACAGATAGCTGGCTAACATTCAGTCTTGAAGCCTAAACATAAATCACAGTTATACACAGTCACTTTTATCTGTGCTTCTGTAGATAATCCTGGCTCAGAGGCACATCGAACAGAGCTAAAACTCCTGCTGCTCAAACACCGTATCAAGCCCAGGAAATTCTTACCCCACAACTCATTTCTCTGGAGCACGGGGTCAGTCCTGGAAGAGCTGAGACTTTCCGTATGCAAGAGGAATCCAAACCCAATAAATAAATAAATAAATAAATAAATAAATAAATTTCACTTTGCCATTTTAAAGCAAACCTGACAAACTGTGGAGTCCCACTGAATATTGAAATATTACTTGTCTACCACTTGCAACATGCACTGTTTCCTCGCAATGTGAGACATCACCAAAACAAAACAGTCAGAAGCATGAACCTCCTCTCCCTCACTCTATGCAGGCAAACCCCACCAAACCTCACCACACTTCCGAATCCTTCCCATGTCATTGATGACACACAAATCTCTGCACACAAGAAAGCAAGTACTAGATTCGGACTAAAATCCATTGTAAGTATTTCCCTTTCCACTTGTGCATTCCCACATATAACTCAAGCTGTCTGTACACTGTCTGTACCTCTCTTTCCCCAGGAGTTATCTCACTCCCATGAATTTGGTCCTTTGAAAGAAATTAAAGCTCTGGACAGAACATACAGATTTTGCTGCTTGACTTGCACATAAAGACACTACTCAGGCCTATCATTTGTTAGTTTTGTGGTGTTGTTTTGGTTTGTTTTGTTTTGTTTTTTTTTAAATACGCTGTAAAGCTTTACCAGTCTTCATTATTAAATGAGGGGAGAAGATTGATACCAGCTCAGTTTTGTCACAGTGAAAATCCCAAACCATTAAAAAGAAGTCCACCACAGACATACTTTTGCTGATTCATTTTTACAGCTGTCATTTATAGCAATACTCAGTGGCATAGAGGTCAGAGGTGGGAACCTTGATGATTTCCGCACCAGGTTACGCACAGGAGTAAAGTCCCGAAGTAGCATCCAATCCTTAGCAAGGTTTGTGGTCTAGTTAACATTTGTACAAAAGACCACTTGAAGTCAGAACATGGCAAACCTGGAGTCTTTATACACACTGCAACCACATCCTGAGGTCTTTTAGGCACTGATTCTTTCCCTGCTCATTTGGAGCAGTTACCATCTGTTGCTCTTGCCAATCCAACAACAAATTTACCAAGAGTCTTTGGTAATTTTGCCTAGACAAAAAAAATAGGAGAAGCCAGCTGTTCCCAAATCTTTAGCCAAAGGCAGAGTAACAGAAAACGAGGCATTAACTTGGCCTCTGCAACAAGGCTCCAGTTTAAGAATAGGCTCTTTATTATTGCCTGTACATACTGGATAAACTAAGACAACCACCAAGGTCTGCTTTAAGACATTCTTCTTGAGATTAAGGCCATGACACAGACTTCCCCTAATATTCCTTTAAGGTTACATTATTGGCATCTAAATTTGTCACAGCTACAATCAGTTTAGGTAATCTAAATGAGCATCACTACCCAGAGCAGTCCTTTCTTGAAAACTGTATGTGAATTCATTTTTTCTGCAAATGAGTGACTATGGAGGTCTAAGAACATATATTTAAAATACCACAACTAGCATAAAATAATTGTTCAAATCCAAGAGTCATGTGCAAAGTACAATACTGAGAACAACATTGTTCTTTGTGCCAAATGAGGAACACTTGTCTTGGAGAACAGAAAGTGCTTTTTTGTGCATGTGAACTAAAAATGTTCCTGGTACCCAGAGTCATGACGGTTCTTAACCTGGGCTTCCAAGGAAATGCTCATTGGCAGCACCCCATCTGATGTACAAGACACGGACGTCAACCAAACATCCTTAGAGTAACACCTGAAACCTTTGACAGCTACACTCCAGTAGGAGCCTGGCACATGCCTGAATGCCCAGGAAAATGCAGTCTGTGGGTGCACTTGGGTATTTTCAGTTAGCCCAAGAAGCAAAGCAAAAAGCCAAATAAGAACTGAGAAACACCACATGACTATTGGAAAACACAAATATCTAAAGGGCTACATGGCTTACAAAGAACAGATATGAGAAAGGATCACTGCTTCACCATCAATGGCCATCAACAGTCATGAGTGTACCAACTTGGCTCTTTGGTAATGGTGTTGATAAGAGGGACATTAAGATGCTGGAGCATGTCCAGATGAGGCTGGTGAGGGGTCTAGAGAACAAGTCTTACAAGAAATGGCTGAGGGAACTGAGGTTGTTTAGCCCGGAGAAAAGAAGACTCAGAGGAATCATTATTACTCTCTACAAGTCCCTGAAAGAAGGCTGGAGTGAGGTGGGGATCAGTCTGTTGTCCCAAATAATGAGTGATAAGACAAGAAGAAATGTCCTCAAGTTGCGGCAGGGGAGGTTTAGGTTGGATATTAGGAAAAATTTCTTCACTGTAAGTTTTGTCAAGCACTGGAACAGGCTGCCCCGGGGAGTGGTGGAGTCACCATCCCTGGAGGGATTTTAAAAATGTTGTGTACGTGACGCTGAGGGACATGGTTTAGTGGTGACCTGGCAGTGCTATGTTAACAGTTGGACTTGATGGTGTTAAAGGTCTCTTCCAACCAAAACAATTCTATGATTCTCTAAGTAACAGAACTGAATACAGGAAAGGATAACATATAATCATGTCCACTGCCAGTTCCTGCAGCAAGGCATTACAAAATCAGCAGCCGTTTAAGGCACTAAGATTAATGAAAAACACAGAGACTTTTCTACGTAGAAAAAACCTCAGAGGACACAGTTCAAAGAGCTGAAACACTGTAAAGGGCAGGAAAGGGGACAGGAATAAAGGCGAACGAAGTCAGCTGTTATTCATGTTCACACATACAGTAGATCACCTCACTGCAATTGAGAGAGCTTTTCAAATCATACCAAAATCCCAGCTAGCTGCTTCCTCTATTGCCAGGCAAGAGCAAGAAACAGCAGCTGGCAAGAGGCAGGGGGTGGAGGAAGAGAGAGAAACTTTTAACCTGCACCTGGGGGAAATGCGCCTAAGAACCTTAATTGACTCAATTAAATCTGCAGAGAACAGAGATACTGTAAATACTAGAACTGGCTTGGAAAAAGGAAGGGAAAAACCCTTGAAGGCAAAACATCCTTTTATTCTATGATCTCTGTTGTGCCATGCAATTCAGAAGACAGAGGTTTGCCCCAAGGGCTATATTAGGGGTTATGCTTTGTGGTTTACAATTTTGATATGCCATTTCTGAGGTTTCTCAGGATATCTCATGAGAGGGCAGGCTTAGGATGGATGATAGAAACACTTGTTCTACTACAGCAGTTCAAATCTGGGGAAGAAGCTGCTATAATATACTGAGCTATCAATCTAACTGCTGATTCCTTCCAGTAGAGGACACACGGGAAGGCTGAGCTTTTTTTTTTTTTTTTTGAGAGCTGTTTTAAACAGACTCACAATAAAAATGGAAAAGTCCACTTTCCACAAATAAATGGAAAACTACATGATGTCTTTCTCCTTAGGATGCTATCGCTGTAACTAAAGAACTGAAGGGAAGCATGGTGGTGTCAGTTTTTATGGTACCATAGCTACATAAACCCTTCCACAATGTTGGTACTTGGCCTCCTGACTAAGTAACTGAAAGAGAAACACTTCACCTCAAACAGCGTGACAGCCACAGCAAAGAGAAGGGAGTGACGGCCTTAGCAATTTCATTATAAAGTTCATCCTTATCCCCCCACATTAGCTGGGGAATTTTAACATTGCAGTTCTGAAAATACACACTAAGGCCATGACAGAGCATATGAATATTCTAATAAATATTACAAGTGTCAGCAACAGAACGAAAGACCTGAGTTTAAAGAATGGGACTTAAAACCTGAGAGTAGTTTATGAACTGTACAGTGAAAGTTTAGCCTCAGAAAAACATTATCTAAACCAGATGTTGGCTTTGCAACACTCAATTTATGATAAATTGTTTTAATATTTATACCTAGCACAAGCTCCATCATAAATCAGACAAAGGCAAAATATAACGAGCATTCTGAAGTAAAGAAATTACACACTCCTGCTTTGTAAAACCAGTGCGTTTCGAAAGCAAAGGGAATAAATCTCACAGTGGCTTAAAGACGCTTTTCTTCACCTGCCCTCCATGAACTACGCAGCCAAGACAGAAAACCCCCAAACCAAATTATTACCAGCAAAATTCTGCCTTACCAATCTCCCCTCCCCACCCACCCACACACACCCCCGGTCGCGAGGTTGAACCCCCCCCCCGCGTCGGGCGCGGAGCCGGGCCGGGCCGGGCCGGGCCCAGCGGGCGCTGCCCGCGGTCGCCACGCGGGGGCGCCCCCCGCCCGCGGCCGCCAGGTAACGCTGCGCGCCCCGCGACGAGCAAGTAAAGGGCGACCGGGGGGAGAGCGAGAGGGGGCGCGGCCACGCGATAGTCACGACACGCGGATTTGAAGGAGCACTGCCGGCTGGTGCGGTAAATTAACGAAGGGCCACGCGTGAACGAACTAACAGCGACTAAGGCCGTTATCTACGAGCGGTGCCGGCACTGCCGCTGCTCAGTGGGAGAACGGCCTCGAGGTCCTGAGGCGCCGGGTGAGTTGAAGGGAAAAGGGGAGGCTCTCGGAGCCAGCTTACGGCTCTTCTCAAAACACCGAGGCCTATTCAGGCTTTGGCAACCAGGGGGTGGGGTGGGGGGGGAAGTTCAATAACCTCAAACAACCTATATTCAGGTGGTTGGTAAGTAATAATGCATTAAATCAAATGGAAGACATGAGAACCAAGTACTTGTGATCAAAAGCAATCCAACGTCACCTCTGCAAAGTAAGGGACGCTTGGGCACAGCAACACACACACACACGCAGGTTCCAGAGGGAGATGGACCATTTCATACTGCTCAAGAGCACGCTGAAGATGAAGATCTTGTCCACAAGACCACCCATTTGCCATCACAACATTTTAGCTCAGTGTACTAGGTCATGGTGTCAGGCCGCTTATGCCAGGAGCGGAAAGTAACAGGCTCGCTTCTTCCCCCATGAACCCATCTACTTCAAGCATGTTTTGCTGTCAAGAGGCTTCACCTGCACCCCACCTCCCAGGAAGAATTCAGATGCTGCCCGGGCGGGAGCTTTGTCACCACATGCTGCAGGGAGAGAATGCAGTTATGCATCAACACAGACTAAACAACAGGATGCAAAGAAAGAGTTTGTGCAATTTTGTACTTAAAAGATGCAAAATACCGGTTTCTGCCCAAAACAGCTTTCTGATAGGAGTACTGAAGCAGGAAGGCAGACTTTTCACCTCCCTGGGCTGAAGGAAACCTCCATTTTTTCCACATCTAGGGATAAAAAGCATGCTGCAACTGCACTGAAATGTTGTTACCAGCACAGCTGGACTCATGGCTTTCCATGCTACCCACTGGGCATGGAGGGTTAGAAAAAAAACCTATGGAAAGTAGTGGGAAGAGAATGGAGAAAATAGCCTGAGTGGACTTTGGATCCCAACAGCAATTTGAAGTTGTTCCTCACTTTTCAGTAGTGCCACTGTAAGGCCCTGTAGAGGGCCAAGCCAGCTCTGCTTCAGCAAGAATACAGTGGAAACCTCGCTTACTTTACTGGGCATTTGCAACGCGACCAACAGTTTGGGCAGCCAGGAAGCCCCAGGAAAGAGAGGGATCTCGTACCTTTTAAATTTAGGAATATTTGTTGTTTTTACAGTTGCCATTAACAGATTTCTACTGGCAATACTCTGCAATCACCTTAAAACAGCCTAAAAAAAAAGACTCCAACAAACAGAACAACATCACCATCACCCTCAACAAAAAACAAACAAACAAAGGCTTACATGCTGTTGGAAGCCACACTGAAAAGCAGGGCTTTGATATACTAGGTGCAATCTCTAGCCATCTTTCTTAATGACAACCCAGATGAGTGTAAAAAGATCAGAATAAAAGCAGCAATGAAGTGAGAGCACTGCTGAATCCCCTGCAGTTAACTTCACTCCAACCCGTTTCTGTGGTTTTACAACTGTTTGCATCGTTCCTACTCTACATGAGCGCCAGCGATGCTGACCCACCAGTTGGTTTTGTGCATTAGTGGGCTTTTGAATTAACCAGAGCAGCAATCCAGAACTAAACTTTTTGGACTCTATTCATATATTAAAAAAAAAAAATAAAAGCTAACTAACTAAAGTCTATATTGTATTACATTTGCTATCAGACAGTACATTTTGTGCCAGGCTGCCACCAGTTTGAAGAACACCATGCAGTTTAGGATAACAAGACCTGACAAGGCTGCTTTGAAGGCATGGGAACTCCTTGGGCCTGGGATTTTGCCTTTGCATTCAGAATCTGCAGCAAAAGGCAGCCCCCAGTGCAGACACCAAGGGGACTGAGGGGTACATTTAAAGGCAAAAGGTACAAACAAACAAACAAATAAATTATCTTAGCCAATTCAGACAGCTGCTTAAGTTTGGATACTACAATGATAAGCTCACCTGAACTCAGTGTCCCCTTTGAGGAGGTTGGGCTATACACATTCCCAAGTCCCTTCCAACCCGAAGTGATCATAATAACCTGTGATGGTCCAGTGAGGATGGCTTAAAGCAGAGGCAGCTGACACATTTCCCCAACATCATACAAGAGAGCATACAGCCAATCCTCACAGGTTCCCAGTCTCGCTTTAGGGTTTCACTGTCCCCTTTCCAGGCAAGGCGCAAGCTAGGAGGATGTAGCAGCTTAGAAGATAGTCTTTTTGCCTTCAGGAGATGTAAAGGTGGTTCCAGAGGCAGCAATCAAGCAAGCTAAGGAGATTTCATCCTGGCTCTGAAACTCTGGATACAATCAACCTCGAAGGGGCTTCTCGTGGTATCTGTGCCAAAGACTTGTAGGTTACAGAAGTCTGTCCCAGAGAACATGCAAAAACTCAAGTCAGGAGAGAAGACAGGCTAGCAAGCTTCATCACCATCTTCCTAGAGGCAGTATTTTGGCAGACAAGCTTTAAGTGCTGCTTTGGGGAACCCAAATGATCTTTTAGAATGGGCTAATGCCTTTTTTTCTGTTCTGAAGCATATTTTTTTTAGAATCCAGAAGTAAACACCAGCAAGTACAAGAGGGGACACTGTGACAGGACTGTTTTTGTCTTTGAAGCTTGGGACCCCAGCTAGCTCTGCTTCATAGAGAGTTCCTTCAGGTGGCACAGCAGACAGTTTAGCAGACACTCTCCTTTAACATTTGATAACCAGCCCAAGGAGGGGAGAGTTTACGTGGCTAGTTGAGGTCAAAAAGTGATGTTGCTGACTCAGAAGACCGTACACTTCTGAGATCGAGGTCTCCTACGTATTCATATACATAAGAATTAGACTCCAGAACGAGGACTGCTTTTCCACTGTAGTGGAGATGAAAGGAGTCTGGACAACTGAGTAGCTGAAATTTCATTGACACCAAAGCTGTGTCAGCTCCAAAACAAACTGTTTCAGTTATTCTCTCTTCTGCAGTTCATGCAGGAGGCACCCAAAACAAGTAGTTGGTCTGATACACGTGAATGTCGGTTTGTGCTGGGCCCAGGAAAAAAGCAGTGCAGAAGGCAGGACAACTTGGTTGAGCCTTCTGGCAAAATCCCATGCCTGTGGCACAGTATCAAAAGATAGCAACTTATGGCTGTTGCTGCAGCCTGTGGGTAGAACAGCTGTACATCAATATGCAGTGGTTAAGGAAAAACAACATACGAATTCTTTCTGGTTTGGAAATAAAATGGAAAATTGTGGTCCCACATACTTTTTCACATTGCCCATTATGTTGTTGAAGTGGGCACTCCATCTACCTGAAGCTCATCACATTACGCATGAAGTGCAATTATAAGTTTTAAGAGAAGTACAACTGTGAAGAAAATCAGTTGAACAATAATTCCATGAGGGAATAAAAAGACCCAAGAGAAGCGGTCTCCACATACCAGAGTAAGCATGCAAAACCAGGCTAGAGGGAACAAAAAACCCTGATTCACCATCACACTAACCAAGCATTAGAGAAATGAGGCAGTACTGTTATGTGATGGTGTCGGACACAGTGCTGGAGTCCAATTCAGTTCCACAGCCAAGACCAGAAGAAAAACATTAAACAATCTTTGTCTCATAGCACAGTGGTATGCACCGAAACACAGGGAGCAGCCAACCCAGAATCTAGAGGGATACACAGGAGACAAGCTGCTGGACTACGCCTACACCATGGTGCAAACAAACCTGCTCCTTAAGTGATCAGTATTGTTGATTAGACACCATAAGACCTGGGCAGTATCTGTTCATTTGTAGGCTGTGAATGAGCTGTGCTTTGCCATTCGCTCTCACACATCACGTTTCTGCCATCTTTCCATGTGTCAGGACCAACTGTGCAACAAAAAGCGCATCAGCAAAGCAGGAGGGACAGTTCCCTGTCCCTCTCCCCTGATGTAGAGGTGGAGGAGGCAGCAGCCCCTCTGCATGTGAGAGTGGAGAGAACTCCCAGAGCAGCAGGTAATTGAAAAGGCTGCCTTTTCTGCTACATGGATACGAAAATACAGTTCTGTCTCCCTTACACACTGGAGTGTTTCACCTTCACAGTAGGTCTTCAGACAGCCTCATACAGAAATTGGATATAAAAATACTCTTAAATAATAATTTTCAGACCAGGGTGCCAAAATCACTCTCTTGGCAATACAGCAAGAAAATGACATAAGTAATGATTCAGCAGAACCACGTTCAGCAACCAGCTCAACCTCTTCATTCCTCTAATAAAAGTAGTTTAGATTATAATTAAAGCTCCTACATAAAATCAAATATAACGATGCTGACTTAACATAATGTTATGTCATAACACCCACACATATCTACGCATTAAAATATAAGTTGACAAAATACGCCCTTGAATGAAGCTGGAAAAACTAAGTTTGAATAGTGTCTTAGGAAGCCAAACGCAAATACACAGCAAAGTTTGAATCCAGCAAACACCCAACGAACAGTATTTTGTGACACTGTGAAGAAAGGAAAGAGAGAACAAAGAAGTCCTCTTTCTGTCCCCTTCTGCTTCCTTTTTTGAGCATTTTTTCAGTACCTACTTAAAAATTATCAACCATTTTCAAGAACTTGTGCTGCCTTCCAAGGAAGAAGCTGCAGTCACAAGAAGCCCAAGCAGATTATTAAAAACTATCGCCTAGAAGATTATTAAAAACTACCAACTGAACATCACTAGAATGGATATAGTTTTGCTTCTTATCTCATCCACATATGGAATTTCATCATTATGTTGCCTTCAATAACCATCCTTCCTCATCTTCTGTAAATTGAAGACCCTTGGTCAAGGAGAACCTGCCTGTAGTATTATTAGTATGCATGAGAGCTTTGAAGAGGTCAGCTCAGGCCAAGAAACAGCAACAGGCTTTACTGAGATGTGAAGTTTTTCCTTTTCTTTCTTTTCTCATGGAGCTGAATTTTACATACTTCTGTTTCAAACAGAAATACTGATGTTGACACATCAGAACAAGGAAGTGTAGACTGTGCCTTTTATTAAGCTGCAACATTTTACAGGGAAGGAAGTAGGAAAAATCCTTTTACCTTCATGTTATACTTTTTTTTATGATGCAGACATTCAAACGAAATACGCTTGATATCTCAAGCTGTATGCAGTTCCATGTTAAATTGCTGTTAATAATTAATGACTCTATCATCAAGAAGAATGAATATCTGCTTCTACAGCTACACAATCATGCTTCCCTCCTGAAAAGAGGCTTAACACAAGGGAGCACACTGATGAGATGTGAAGATTGAATACTCATTTAAAAAAACCCAGGTTTCTCCCACACTTAAAGTCCTATTATAATAAATCCAGTAGGTCATTACTCTTAAAAACCTACTGCAGTAAACATTCAAGACTTTATGTAATTTTTTTTATATTAAGAGTCTCCTTGGGTTGGCCAATGCTGCTGTGCTTTTCTTCTGTCCTGCAGAAGGATACCCACCAAGAAATTAGCCTTACTATAATCATGTACTTCTACATGCCCGCAGCTAGGCAACAGCACCATCACTGAAAAGTCTTATGAAGGAAGTTTATGCAAACATCTGGAATTTTAACACAATGAAAACAACTATACAGGGAAAAGGTAAAACTATTAGCATGACTTGACAGTAAGCAACCTCAATTATAACTACAGCAATGGAAGCTAATTCGTAAGATAGAGGAATAACAAGAAGAGTTCCCTGAAGCTAAAACAAAGCAGCTGCTAATAAAATGAACAGCTCTACAAGCATATAATGAAATACAGCCAGTAAACCACTGAAGGATCAGCGCAACTAAGAAAATGTACCAAGTCCTGGGCTTTCATCCTGAAGATGAAGATAAGACATGGTGAATGCATGAGTGAATAAGCACTACAGCATAGCCAGGAAAAGAACTATAAACATGTTCAGAGATGATACTGAGATAAAATTTTAAAATAAATAAATACAATATTTATAGGAATATTATATTCAATTTATTTGAATGCAACATATATATAAAATATATTTGAATATTATATTCAATTTATTGAAGATAATATATATTTAGGGATATTTTCTTATGAATACTGAAAATTGAAGAGGTGAACAAGTTCATTTACTTAGAGAGACTCTGCTAGGTCAAGAAACCTTTCTATAGATGACGAATGTAACAAAAATTGGATTTGTGCATCCATCTTTAGGTTATCCCTCCAACCCAGAAAACAAGTGGGCAACGGACACATTCAAGTATGACAAAAAATTCAATCCAGCACCCAGAATATGAGGTTGGCATACAGAATTAATCGGATAAGAACATTCTTTGTGCATCTCATGCCTGTAAAATCAGACTGTGTTTCAATCTCTATTACAGTACTGCCTGGGGGAAAAAAAAAAGACAAAACAAAACAAAACTCCACCCTTGAAACAGTGACTGCAACAGAGAACAGGTGAAAAAAACCCCAGACCAGTAACAGAAGTTCTAAAGGAGTTGTAAGCACCCCTTTAGCACAAGCTGGCAGTATACTCTGATCTTGTACTACGTAACACAGACAGAAGTATCAACGGCCAGCATCCCAAAAGGCAACCTCATATGGGATTTGAGCATTTCATATATAAACACATAGCAGTGGAAGGTGTTAAGTTTCTTGGAAAATAACAGTCATTTAAGGTAATACTTAAACCAGCACATTCTGTCTCCACAAAGACTTCAAACTAAGACAGCTAAATGAAGTGATAAGTGATGTCTTGAATAGAGAGGGAGGCACAAGTGAGACACACAAGCAGCGAGACACACAAGCTTCCACTCATGCACAAACACATGCCACACCTCACCCTCCACAGCAAAGTCCTCAATACTCTGCTCAAATTTGTGCAGTTAGTTTGCTGTACTCAGCCTAAGCATGTTACAGGGCTAACTGTTTAAAAAGCCAGATAGAGCATCTGAATTCTCCTGGCTGTTTAAAGTTACTGGGATTTGCTACATGTAAGCAGGGCCTAGTGTTCTTCCTATTTGTGTTCTATGAACAAAAAAATCTTCCTGTTATGTTGATGTAGAGATATATTCCTCTATTGTTCTTTCTTCATCTTCTTCCCCCAGCTTAATCCACGTTCCCTCTGTAAATGCAGGTCTCTGCTGCAAGTGTTGCTCTGTAGTGGGGCTCAAGCTATGCAGCTCATACTCCTTTCTTCCCCAGAGTCAGAGGCTGAACTGCATGTTCACAGCTATCAACAACTGAAAATTAGGAGGATGCAAACTAGAATTAGCTGCCTGAGCTTTCTTTTTAACCAAACTGTATGATGGAGGCCAATTTTATTTTATTTTTTTAAAGACAAATAAAATGAGTAGCAAGAAAAAGCTATTTTAATCAGTACTTTCCAGTAAGGAATGCAACAGGTGCGAAGAGCTGAAGGAAACCCCCATCTGCTCCACTGCAGCAGTAGGCCCTGCCTGATCAGATTTTATAATACATATTTTGCACACACATGGATTACTCAGAGTCTGAGGAATGCAGCCTATACCGCTGGGAGACCATAAAAATATAAGGAATCTGTGGTCTTTCCTGCAGCACAGATCTGGAATGCTGGTACTTTTTACGCAGTGTTACAATAATAGTAGCCCCAAAACTACTGTCAATATTATTAAATCCAGTATCACCACTAGCCCCAGCCAGAAAGCCACAAGGTTTACGTGACACACTGAGACTTAAATCCTTCTAGTTCTGCACACAAGGTAGAAGCCCATCTGCCCACTTCACGTGACCATGAAGGTGGAAAGACCAATTACTGCTGCTTTCATTAGAGATTAAAAAGAGGTAATACCAGACCAGCCTTCTTCCTGGGTTTGCAGAAGTTTGGGTGCCCAGGGATGCTCGTGAACTATTGCTGTGTGACTAACAGCTGCTATCTTTGCCTACAGAGTCACTGTCCCACCAGCCTCTGACTGACTTGTAAAGAGCTCTGGGATGTACAAAGTAAGGACAGTGTATCTACAGGAAAACTATGTTCTGCCTGGTTTGGTGGGGTGGGGAGGCAAGAGTCTCTATTTGGCCTTTTAAAGAGCCACATTCCTTCAACTGCCTTGTAACAAGTTTCAGGGGATAGACACATTTATATGCACCACACAGATAATGCACTTGAAATGCTTTCGGACTGATATGAATAGGAACTATTCTTCCCTTTAATTAGCATTTTTGCCAGATGAACACTGCTGCGAAGTGCCAGGCTGCGGAGTCCTCCTGCAAGTTCCAAGAGATATAAAACCGACGGGCAGGGCATACCCGAAATCAGGAAGATTTCGCTTTGCAGCTAAGATTCGTTTTGCCCGCTTGAATAAAAACAACGCAATTATCAAAATGATTACCCGGGATAAGGACAACAGCACTGTACTACACAAACCCCGAGGAGCCATACATAAAACTGAGCTGAATTCTTGGGCAGCTGCATGATGTTCTTTGAATGGTGACTAACAATATAAACATGGACCACAAAAAAAAAGTATTAGTATACTTCCAAAAAGATAGCTTATCATAAAACCACCCAGGATTTATGATTTTTCTAAACAAGTCAAACAGCTGATCCTATGCACGATGACATGCACAAAGTAGTCATGGCCAACAGACTATTTACAAGCGTATTTTTCCAAAACTTCACCTTAAGTTCTGATGAGTGGAAGAACTATGCATCTCAAAATGTCGTAAAGACTTCAGTTACACTGTTTGACTGTTGGTGTCCTTGTATTACCAGATGAATTGCCAATTAAATAGAAAGACAGTATGTATTAAGAAAAAAAAATAAATACAAGAACATTGGTGTGTTTCCTAGCAACGGCTCGGCTAAAATTACTTAACATTTCTACTCAATCAAATGTAAATTTGACTATGTTATCCCTTAAATGTTGATTATAACAGCCCTTTTCAAATGCAAATTCAATGTGTAAAGTGAATGTAAACGTTGACAAAGCTGATACGGAAAATCTCCTGATTAACATCATTTGCATGTACACAGCAACATTATTACAACCTTCTAAAGACAGAAGGAAATGGAAATTGGATAGAGAATCACCTTCTCCATCATCTCCTTCCTTCCCGCTTTGTTTAAGAGCAAAACAGACAAAAATATAAAGCCTTTCAGATTGCAGGCAAAATTCCAACAGTTTATAAGTGCAACACATGAGCTGTATCTTAATGCCATACCTTGTGTTGTCAGCAAATACAATGGAGTGAAACACTATTTTATTTCTCAATCATGGAACTTGCCAATTATAGGAAATACATACAGCACAGGGGAGGACTGTAAAGCTTGTAATACCATGTATCCATTGACAGCTTGCAAGCTTTCCAGTGTCTTTTAGCTGGACTTGTTGCATGAAAACAAAAAAACCACAACAGGGAGGAAGGGGGCAGAATTAATATACTTTAATTCCTAAGTCTAAAAGTTTGTTCTTTGCACAATCAGCTCTGGGATTCAGACACCTTAGACAGGTATGCGTTCACTCAGGACCAGATGACTTTTCCATAAAACACAGAGAACGTGCTTCAAAGGGGATGTTAAAACATTGCTTCTTGTTGCAGCATTCCACAATAAGGGAATTAGTGCACACTGTTTTACAGTATTTGCATTACACCAGGCTGATTTACCCTTACTTAACCAAAAGTCAAGAGGAATCAGAGAACAGATGCAAGTGCACTTTCAGCACAAAGCAAGTACTCAGAATTAACCTCTTCAGCTGAGAGTCTTTTCTAGTAGGCAACACCACCCTTCCTTCTCCATCACCTTAAGGACACTAGGCTCCAACACAAGATCTGCATCCACAGACATTATTACACAGACTTGGGTCTTACAACAGGGTGAGAGTTCATTTTTCATACTCGATGCAGGCAGGTGCCTTCATAGCTCCCTGTGACGCAAATGTGCCAGTCCAGCACATTTAGACAATCGGGATTTGCACAGCATCAGCTACATCAGTGCAAAATGGATAATTCAGCATACATCAGCCACCTTCTGATGTTTTATGGTGCTATGTTATTGAAGAAAAGCAGAGGCACTTTGTCCCTCCACTGCACAGTTTTTTAATATAGTGATTACAAGCCTGGTGAGGATTATCTTTTCTATCCCAGATTAGGGTTGCTACTGTTTTAGAGAGGACAAGATCCCCTCCCCTCTACGGCACCAGGCTGCAAACCTTAGTGATGCCAAATCCTAAAAGCTGAAGTAGAAGACTTTCTAAGAAATAGATAAGCACAACAGAGGAGTATTGAGAAGACGTTATCAATAAAAATGTCTATATTCATACCAAGCACAAATCATCCCTTTCTCAAAAAAACAGACCCATCTCAAAATCCTGGGCCTGGGACAGAGCTGAGTTCTGGTCTTGGGAAGAGCTGGGAAGGGAGGGAAACCCAGTGTGATGCACACAAGAATGCTTCATACTCCTGTACCAACTCCTGTCTGCTCCCTCACTGTTTATAAACTACTTCTATGTGCCAGGAAAGGATTAGCCAGAGTCCAGTTTCAAAGATACAGCTCATTTCTGGAGGTGAATCCTGATCACATACAAGCTGGTCTTAACTCAGGAAAGCCTGAAGCAGCAGGAACTCTAGACCTTACCTCACTGATCCTTCACCTTTATGCTGCACATTTGCTGCTCCATCCAAATCTAGTTTCTGGTAGGAGAAACAAGAAGAGTAATGCAAACTTTTGTGAAAATCTTGAGATAGTCTATTTTATTTTTGTTTGGAAGTTTTCCAGAAACCCTTTTAGTATAGAATATACACATGAAAATTAATACTGTTCTCTCCTTATTAATACGGTTTTTACAAGTGACTTCTACAGTCTGAAAGTAAAGGTTAGTGACACTGCATTCCAACAATCCGCTTCACTAAAAAGTAACTTTATTTGACCATACAGTACTATCTCTAAAATAGCAAATACTCTTTGATCTGATGACCCTCTCTGAATAGCAGGCTAACAACCACATTTTTACAAACATAAGTTTTTAGCTGGAACACTAAAACAAACAAACAAACAAACAAAAACCCACATAAAATCTGAAAGACCTACATCAACTGCACGATTTACTATTAAATGTACCATCAGTGTACACGATATAACAGCTGTGTGTTGAACAATTATTAGCTAACTGGATTCTCACCTCAAGACCATGGCACAACAGGTTGGGAGTGACTGAAGGAGGTAAAACAGTGGTTGTTGAACCAGGAGGACACAGGCAGTTGAGAACTAAAATAATTCTCTATCATGCAGCATACAGAGTTCTTAGAGAAAAGGCACATTTACAAGTAACATGAGAAACATTTGCTACAGAACAAAACTATGTAAACAAAACAGAGGCAAGACATGCACAAAAAGTTATCCTACACCATATGGACTATCACTGCCAAGAAAGTTCCAGAGACAAAGATTTCAAACAACTGAAACTTTAAAATCAGCAGAAATTAGTTGAATGCATACAGGGAACCATCAACCAACCACTACTTACGTACAGAGACCTTAATAGAAAGAAACATTCTCACAGAATTAGTCTCAAAAGAATTGTTCAGCCTTAAGCAAGGTGCTGCAGAGTTTCCTAAAAATTAAGAGTACACTTATGCAAACTACACGATGAACTAGGCTCTCTGGTTTTGAGAAAAGTAAAATACATTAAAATAACCAGTGGCCTAACCATGGAGGGGGGGGAGTTTTATTCTGAATAAAACACACCTGAGGAAAGTTTTAATACCACTCATCACACTCTTAAAGACCAGAGCAGGCCAAATAAAATGTTCCTCCTTGAGTCTCATATGCAAACAAAGAGGAGCACAAAACACGGTAAGCCCAATGCTGAAATAGGAAAGAGAAAAAACTGTAAAAAGACAGACAAGAACTAGCTCAGATTTAGACAGGAAACTTGAGTAAGATTTGTAAACATTACAGAAAATTAGTTTTTAACACTTTGTAATCTTAATGGGATACCATATCAGAACATGTTTTAAAAAAGAAGCCAAAACACTTATAAACAGTATTATGAGATACAATTGCCTATGCACTTTAAGGATCCAGAAGACCTCATTCAGTCCTGTGCAGAATAAGGCACAATCTGAGGGACAAAAGAAGAGATCTGTGCAAAAGCAGCTCAGGGTGGGGAGCAGAAAACTCAGAGGAGAGAGGAACACAGAACAGAGGAAAAATAAATTGCTGCAAAATATTAACATAAGTTTTTAACTCTCCTGGTGAATCACAGGAGAAAACAGTTCTGTTTTAAGCACCTCCAGCCAACAGAATCAAAACAAACCCCTTTCCTCATCTGGGACGTAAATACAGTCAAGGTAACACAGCTCTCACTCTAGCCCTCTAATACCAGAGGTAACATTTACCTTTAACAGGACCTACAAGTCAACAGCAAATCCTTTTCGGTCTTTGGTTATTAGCATTCATGTGAAAGAAGTGACAGGAGTTGAGAAAGGGCATAACTGGAGTTTATATAAAACCTTGGTTATAACCACACAGATTTTTAAATGACCCTGGCAAGCTCTTTAATCTTTTATCTTGCAACCAAACATCTCTAGATTCAAGAGAAGGAAGGAAAAAAAAAAAAAGAAAGAAAGAAAACACAAACACCCGTGACTGTATGTGCTGCCCAAGAACAGAATGGTGACCCAGAAGCATTGCCCCCTCATGATGGGGAAGACCTCAGAGAGTCACCATTCACACTCTCAGCAGAAGATGGGAGTGCTGGGGGGAGGCAGAAGAGAAAATAAATGAGCAGTCTTCACAGCAGTTGCGGACTCTCCAAGGCAGCCTTAGGACAGACCACAATATGGTTTTGATTGATAGAAAGTACAGTACATCCATAGCCTGTTATTTCTGCCATAGCTTCCTTTATGAGCAGGAGATAAACTGATTTAAGAATAAGTAGCTTCAGTAACCATCTTTAAGTGGACTGAATACCACATGCTCACTCCTTTCCAGCTACCTCCTCTGAGACAGGCAAATGCAGGATAAGCACACTAAGAGAGTGTAAGGATGAGGCAAGTGACGCTCATTAAGGGACTAACTGCTCATCAGCACCCATTTTGATCCTTGATGACTTCACAACACCACTTTCTGGGTGAAAAAGCAATCATTAAAATCATTAAAAGAACCGGCTAATCTGTTCTCACTAGCAAATGTAATCCTTTCCCTAGCATCAAAGACTCTATCTCAATTCTTGAAGTTTATAAAGAACACAGAGGACACATAAGGCATGAAAAATAAAACCAAAACAGAAGAGAGGAAGAAGGTTTGAGAGCACTCCTTCTACAATCTCAGTCCAACCACTGATTACATTTTATTCATCAATTATTTCTTCTTCCAGTTTTTCTGTAAAGACAACCTGTCAGCACCACACATTTGTTAATACAAGTAAAATATAAACCCAGATCATTAAAAAGGAGATAAAATACTCCTCCAGCTCTAATAAGAGAGTCAGAAACAGCACTTTCTTACCCACCTAAGGTCTCTTTTTCTCCCTCACCTTCCTAGGGCTATTTTTGGCATAGTGTCCTATTCTGAGCACACACAATGGACGTGTGATCCCATCACTTCACAGAAGGAAGAACAGAGGTAGAGAGGCGGTTTCTCTTTGCTGACCTCTGACAGCCATTTTTGCACTCCTCTGAGAACCTTGAAATTGTGCATCGCTGCCTTCAGCACACCCCTGCCTACTCTGCCAGTCTCAGGAGCTTTACTCACTACCCTTGATACTCTGCTGGCCTTTAATGCCAATGTGCTGCAACTTCTCTACCATACGCTTCACCTTCTTCAGGGTATGACTTCAAGGTTGGGTTTTTTCAACTCAGGTTCAAGTACTACTAATACACTTTTTACAGCAGCTTCTGGTTATCAATGTCAAAAAAATCAATTACTTGTTGCCACATCCATGGAGCCACAATTACAAACGTATAAATCATTAAGTCTTACTGTAGTCAGATGATGTAAAGTTGTTCAACTTTTGCCATGTCAAAAGCTCTAACCAGATAAACTTTAGAACTGAAAAGCCAAAAAAAAGGAATTAAAAAAAAAATTCAACAAAGAAATATAAAAATAGAAAATTCAAAAGAGAGCAAACAGTAAATAAGGCAACTAATAGAAATAGTAAGTCCTTGGAGAGCTTAATTCAGATTCAGAAATGGTCTCCCAGACACTACTCTGAAATTAAACCTCACAGACACAACACACAGCTTAGAAGTTAAAATACTTGGCTGCTGGGATAAACGTTTATGGTTCACCTCACCTGCCCACATATTTGGACAATTTAAGATTTTCTCCTAACAGCCAACTGAGAGGAGGTAAGTTATCAAAGCCTCAGCAGCACTATTTGTATAATAGAGAAAAACAATGGCAAGAGTATAGAGATTGTAAACATATGTTTAAAAAATTTAAAAACAAAAAAGGCAATCAGAAGTAGAATGTATTTATCTACTCTCTCTAAAGCCCATTTTTAATTTTGTGATCTTGCCTCCTTGAAAGGGAAATTGGACTTCAGTTTCCTACCCAAAACAAAACCAAAACAAAAATGCACATGTAACATATTTACATATAGATAAAGGAAGTGTAAACAATCTTTTCAGCAGAGGAATCATTCATGTGCAATCCAAGTGCCAGAGATCATCCAAAGGTTCTGCTTTTGAGAGGTTCACATTACCTCTTTATGTCCTTAATGCACAAATCCTTCATGCCCACACAACTCCCTGACATCTCACAATGAGTCCTCTAAGAAGACAAGGACACAGCCCTGCCACCAGCCCAGGGCTGGTTCCACCCACCCAGGTTGGTTCTCCTACTCTGTCGTTTGCTAGGCAATGTAATCCTTGCAGTCACTTCTAACTGGAAAAGACATATTGCCAAACATTAATGTTTATTATTACAGTCAATCAATTGAACTATAATTCTACCATTGTTATCCACCAACACTTTTCCTGCCTAAGTGCAAGGTATGTTTATATTATTACTAAGGAGCTCCAATGTTTTCTTTCATAATAAAGTATTCCCTTCCGCCTCCCATCTCAATCAAGATGAATATTCATGAATCAGACCAAGATCTGGAACATTTTCACTTCTGCAGTGACATCACCAGATGCAAGAAAGCTGAGAATTAGAATTTTAACCAGTTTTAAGATCAGCTGAAAGATTTAGGAGGAAAAAAAAAAGGGGGGGGGGGGGGGGAGAAAGAGGGAAGTCAAAAAAAACCAACCACAACACAACCTAGGACTTTTTTTTCAATGCTATTTTGTTTCAAAAAGTTATTTGCCTGCAGGTTATGTCTAATCTTGGAGTGGAGCTCATGGCACCTGTTCAAGACACCAGGACAGAGGGTGTTGTTCAAGAGGAGTGAAGCTGTCCTTTATCTGAAATCCAGCGCATTCAGTACAAACAAGCTTATTCCATCTGTGCTGCATCCTGTCATTGCCTGAACAATGCTGAAAGGAAAGTCGTATGCCCCACTTATTTCCTGCTCCTGACATATGAAGCTCCAAGAGATTGAAGGCAGCAAATGGTTGAAAAGAAAGCAAAACAAAAAAGAAAGAAACGAGGTAATGGCCAAGCATAGCACAACTGTCCCATCTCACCGACTCCTCCAGAGCTGACAGAATAGATAGACCTGAGGGTAACTCTCCTGATGATGTGAATTTTAGGTGTTATGTTCTGCTCTGGTTATATTGCAAAGGGAAAAAGAAAGGCAGCTGGGTGTCTTTTGTTTCCCAGTCCCATACTGATGAACAAAAGCAACGCACCCATTTTACCAACAGTGGAGCTGAGATGCCAAGCTGAGGAAAACCAGCCTTGTGCTGCTTGTGGATGTGCAAGGTGTCCTCACTCTGCTACCACTACTGAAAGTCAGCTCACTGACTCGATGGATGCCTGCTTTTGCTGAAGATAAGCTATTGCAAAGGGTAGCTACTGCTTTTCCCTTTGCACTCCGAAGCACTTGATTTTTGAGGTTCTGGCAAGATTGCAGTAAAGCCTGATTTCCCCAACCTGTCATACTGGCACCATTAGACACTGTGATGAAACACTGGTATGTTTTTCCGCAAAAGAAGAAAAAAAAGTGCTCTGTAGCCCAGCATTTGGATCCATACCCATACAGGTAGGCCCTCCGCCATACTATCTGGAGCAGAGACAGGAATCTCAGACCCACATGTTGCAGGCTGTCACTCACTGAATTCCTCATTCTTTCTTTTGCAGAAAAAAACCAAGCAAACTAAACAACAAGAAGGAAAAACAAACAAACAAAAAACCCAAACAAACAAAAAACCCAAATCAACCCCCCCCCCCCAAAAAAAACCCACAAACAAAAAAAAAAAAAAAAAAAAAAAAAAAAAAAAAAAAAAAACACCCAAAAAAAAAAACAACATCCAAACAAACCAAG
>JANIJG010018312.1:44329-64096 GCA_024611175.1 Megaceryle torquata | reverse complement strand
AATAACATTTTTTGTGTTATTATATTATATTTCTTTTTATTTTCTATTCTTTTTTTTTTTCTTTTTTTTTTTTTTTTTAATCATCATCATGGGTGACCACTGAGACTGTAGTTTCACATCAGAGCCAACCTCAGGACCCATTGCCATAAAAGGAGAGGGCTCTCTCTCTCCCCTTCTCTTCCCCTCCCAATGTCCTCTCTCCCCAGCTCCTATCCTTCCATTCCTTTAGAGTATGTCCAATGATTTAATTCATCAACCCAGGAGAAAACTAGCTCTGTCTTTTGTTGTTTGTGTTTTTTTCTGATGAGTTAGTGACTTACATTGAGTCAGTGGGAGCACGTGCTAAGGAGAAGGGAGAAAGAAATGGGTAGAAATAGCTTTTTGGACATGATGAGTTTTTAGGTTAGTCTTATGACCTAGGAGATTTTTCCTGGGTTGCCAACTCTCTGCAGCAGTTGTATCTTGCTGATATGAAGCCTAATTATATTCATATTAAAATACAGAGTGCACCTTTCTGACCACCCTTCTCAATAGGCACTGAAACAACTGTCCTCTAACAATTTGCTGGAATCTTTTTGAACACAGTACATTGTTGTGATGGCCACTTTTTGAAACAAAGGGTTTCAAAATTTAAAATAATGTGATGAGTGAAAAAGCCTTCTTTTTTTTTTTTTTTTTTTTTAAGCTCACATTTTAGTAATTTCATTAGGTGACTTACTTTTTGAGTTATAGGCATCATGATTTCATAGAGGTCTGTTCCTCCCACTTTGTTTTTCTTTTCCATGCTGAAAATTCCCACTCTACTTTATTAAGTGAAAGGTTGGACTCTATGGTTTTAAAGCTCTTTTCCAACTGAAACAAATCTATAATCTTTCCTGCAAAAGTCTTTCCATATTTCCGATATTTGCAGCACTTTTCTGTCTTTATTAGTTCTACTATATATTTTAGAGATGGGTTGACCAGTAATGCATGTGGCATTAAGATAGGAATGCATCATTAGCTTGTACAGCATCATCTTATTACATTTTTCTCCTTTTGTTGCCTATTTTTTTTCCTAATCTACCACAAGATTTAACCTGCATGTTTGACTGGCATAAGCAGAGGGACAGTATTTGTAGAGGGCATCCTATGGTGATTCCCAAGCCACCTTCCTATGCAGTAACAGTTAATTTAGAGCCCAGATTGTATATGTATTGTTAGAATTATGTTTTCCTTTATGCATTACTTTGCTTTTATTGACACTGAACTTCATCTGATGTTTTTATCATGCAGCTAGTTACTCAGTATTGTGAGAGTAGGTTGTGGTGTAATGATTGGAGGCTTTGGGAGAGAATCAGAAAGCCCAGCTATAAAAAAAACCCTTCTCATTTGACTTCTATTCTTATCCTCAGGATAATATGAATAAAAATACAACCAACAAAATACACTTAATATCAGTAAGAGCAACCAGCCTGCCTGTTTTATGACATCTGACTGTGAAGTTGTCTGTGGCTCAAAGGTTCTTGCTTCTCATTGACAGCATCTGACCAAATTTTTTCTCTTAGGCTTTTTTTCTAGCAAGCATCTGCTCTTCCCTCAAACACCAAGTTATGCCCCTTGCTTCACTCACGCCAGACCACCTGAGTCTTCAAACAAGGGACAATTTAATGACCATCAATCTCACTGACTTACATGTTTCCTTTGTATCTCCATGCCCAAAATTTCACTCCTTCCTATCCTAAAATTTATGTTGTTTTTATGAAGCCCTGCAAAGACACGAGGATTTAGAACCTTTCAATATTCTCCTGCTTTAACTTTTATCTCACAAGATGTGATCAGACAAAGCCACCTGCCTGTCACTTAAAGCCCTGCTGGCTGATGGGCATTTCGGTCTACCTAAACAGTGCTTGCTTTAGGGCTTAGAGTTTATAGCTTATTATTGCTGGTTCTGTTCACAATATTACTTGGGATTCGAGAGATGCACAAATGACTCGTATAGAAGCTACGAACCATTGCTTCCATCCTTGCATACCCCCCATATGCTTTGAAATGTCATCTGTTTGTGGCTGTCTGTGCCAAACACTGCTGATCACAGGCTCCAGGGAGCGACATTATTGTACACCTGCATCACTTAGTTTTGTATTATTTTATACCTTCTGCATAATTAAGGTTTTGTTGAATGTTATGTATTTCTTTATTTTGGCTTTTTTATGTCTTCTCCTGAGATTATCAGACAGAAAGTGTCCAGTTGAGAAGATGGTGTAAGGAAAGAAGGAGACATCAGAAGATGATACCAGGGAAGAAAAGTGGGTCTTTTTGTGAGGTGGCACTGGGGGTGTGGAAATGGGAAATATTAGGAATAGAGGGACTCGTGCCAACATTTTTAGTGCTAGAGCTGGACTGCAGCATCCAGTGCTTTATTATTCTCCGTGCAGTGAAGATGGTTTGGTTTTTTATTTATTTTCTTTGTGGTGTTTTTGCCCCTTTCAGAGCATGAAAGTCTACAAATTCTGTAACATCTCTGCTGTACAGGAAATAAATATATAAAATTAGGATATGGTTAACTTTCATTTACTATTTCATTTCCTCACACCCAGCCCCAGCAAAGCTGCTGATCAAGTGTATGTGTGTGTGGGTACATATTCCTCATCTGTGAATGTTCCTGCTTGTTTCTTTCTTCTTCCGTCTGTTCAAATGAAAATACCTTGAGCTAACTTTACACAGACTATATGGTAGCTCACCTTGCATCATGTTTCCTTGACTATTTCATGAAGGCCTTTTTCAAAAATATGCACTGATCTCACAGACTGAGTGCTTGGAAGTGGACATTGCCAGAAACAAAGATTTTTGGAGGTAACAAAAGCCAGTCACATTGAACGTTGCTTGAAACCCCAAAGCACCGCAACACTTCAACCTAAGCTAGGGCCAGATCCAAGGATCATTATTGTTAATTCAAAGGCTTCTGTTGGTTTTAATGGTCTCTGGATCAGACTTTTTCACTCCTGCTGTGGAACTGTGCTGGCTTCTCCCGTGCAGAAACATGAAATGGCCATGAAAATTGAAGGCTGGTTTGGAAATGGATGTCATTTTGACTGCTGGACTAATTGAGCGTATGAGGTTGGTAGGGTGATAGGTTTGGGGTTTTCTTGATGTTTCCAAGTAAGTCAAAGTTCATATAATGAAAACATGTAGAGTGATGTTTTGTAACTATTTTTATACCCACATCAGACTTGATGTTAGTGGCTTTGAATTATTTAACATTTTTCTTCCTCGGCTGTCCTCTCCAGTGAGTTTCCATTGCAGGGCTGCAGGAGTTGTTGTGTAAGGAACAATGCAGGCAGCCTGGTATTGTCTGCTGGGGGACGGCAAGGGAATGTTGCCTGTTTCTGTTTTGTTTCATTTCTTTAATTCTATTTTATCCTTTCTTTTGCTGGTGAGAGGGATATCAGGCCAAGATATTAAATCATACTGGCTATCATGGGCTGAAAATTAAATACACTCCAGTTAAAAACACAAATGGGGAGTTTTCTGCTTAAACTACTGAGTGCTAATGTCTGTCACATAGGAGGAGCCAACTATTTAACATTCGGTCCGTTCAAAAAACATTATTATGTCTCAATGGCAATTTAAAACCACATCTGTTAGAACCATATGAGTGGGAAGGATTTATATATATAAATATATTTTTAATTTTTTTTTTTTAGTCCCAAGTTATCCTGTTTATAGGGCTATCTTAAACATAGGCCTCTTTCAAAATTTCAGACTGACAGCTGTGAAATGCCTGGAACAAAAGAACTAAATGATTTGAACTCTTATCTTTTTCCATTTGTGATTAATGTGTGGGCTTTTAATGAATATCTGCAAGTAGACATCCAGCTTTGAAAGGAAACCTTCTTTACAGTGGGATCATTCCTCATGCCTCATACCTCTGTTGTCTACAATCTGAAATTTGTTTTTTTCCATCTAGATATTGGATATTTCAATTTTCTCTTTGCTGTTATTCCAGCTTTCCATTAACAATTCATGTGACCTTTTAAAATAGCTCTTTTGGGCAGTCAGAGCATCTTATTTGTACTTTGTGGAATTATCATTGGATTATTCTGTCCTTAAAAATAGAAGATAAAGGTTTGTTTTCAAAGCATCCCATTGTTATTACCTGACCAGTATTAACTGGCATAATGCTGAGATCCTTAAACCTAAACAGTGCTAATAGCACATCTGACATGGCTAGTGGAAATTGGCTCCCCAGCACGCTGAGGTTAAAATACTTGCTATAGGACCTTCATTATATGGTGGAGATAGTGTCTGTGTCTGTGTACTTGTTGAGTGCAACGTATTTTGCCATCTCCTTGTGTACTCAAGTCCTGATTCATCCCAGATAAACCTAAGCATCTGAGTGAATTGCTTTGAAAGAGTATAACTGGTGGCAAGCAGTTGTACCTTCACAGAAGTTAAAGAAGCTCCTTACACCTTCACCCATGTCACCTGCTCCCTCTGTCTAAGAAGAGTCTTCAATAAAATCTGGACAAAGCTGAATTCTTGAATGGCTGGCAAGCACTGACTTTCTCTCTGTGCTTTTTGAGACTACACAGTCTGTAGTGATAAGGAACATTTTCATTATGTCGCCCCTCTTTTGAGAAGTGCAGTTTTGGACGGTGATAGCAGGGACAGTTGTGGTTTGGCTATAGTCAGGCTGTAACACATAATATTAGCATTCAAGCTGTGATCCCTTGTTGTTAAATAAAATTGTGCATGTTACATGATGAATTTAGAGTACTCTCAGAACTTAATCTAACACCCCAAATGTCCCCCCATAATAAACAGCAAATATCTGCTCTGCTAAGCCTTTTATATAACTGCCAAATGCTTAGTCTTGTGTAGAGTCCCATAAAAATCTTGGCCACTCCTTGAAGTAATGCATTTCCCCATTAAGGGCATCCACATCTGTTCACAGAATCAGCCTTCCTACTGTTTGTCTTTCACAAATAGACTATCTGAAAACGAAGTAATCAGAAAGTAAAGAGATAAGTGTGCAGGTTGTGTTATGAAAACACTGTTCATGAGCTACACGTCTTTCCAGAGGCACTTACGACATGGCATATTGTGCATCTCCCTCCAGCTGTGTTTTAAGCACTGAGCGATGAATTTCTTTGCTAAATAGGATGTTAGTGATCCTGATGTACCAATCACCTGACAACCAAAGAGTTAAATATGCAGCTATAAATAGCATGCCTATTTTGATGGGATGCATTGTACTGTAATTTTAGCTCTAATTAAAGTTTTGTTGTAGGCATGAAATATCTCAGTCTTTCAGGAACATGTATAAATCTCTGAAATTAAGCTGTTTTTTCTTGTCTCAATGTTTTGGCACAGTTGTGCCATTGCATATGAAGTTTTACAAGTAGCAATATAATAAAGATGGTTTTGCATGTCAATGAGCAGCACTTTTTGATTCATTTTGGGTTAATCAAGTGCTGAAGTTAAATCAGAACGCATTAATTTTTTCTTGGTTTAAAATGACAGTCCACTGTGTCCTGAAAAACTTGTACCTCCCTGTTGTGAATTTGATGTTGAAAAGGTTTTGTGGGGTTGATTGCTTCCAGATAAGTGGGAAAGTAGCTATGCTGAAAAAAACCTTTCATTTGAATGGAAATTTGTGTGGAAAACATAGGGGAAAAAGAAATGAAAAAAGCTACAAGACAAACAACATATTTCATGTTTCTGGCCCAGTGTATTTTGTATTCCTACTCCCTGTCCTTGTGTGATCACTGATCACTTGATGGATGAGAAAGATAATTGTTGATCATTTCATGAAGCTCTGCCAATAGCACATACCAAATATAATTAAACCTGCAATTTTATGCTTTTAAATAAATTTTTCACCTAATATGGCAATTAACCACTTCTCTGTCAGAACAGGAGGAGGAAAGTGTTTTGGGTCCTGTTTTCTAGCCACACTTAGTGTGATGTGTGGTTTTTAATTTTCAAAACAGTTCTTAATTTCTATTAGATCATTTCACCTTTGAGGTTTCATGGGAGTCATCCTGGAACTTCAGGAAAATTGCCACAAATGATGCTTTTCCTTATTAGAATTCTTTGCATGGTGGAGTTGAACCAGGCCCAGTAATTCCTGTCTCACTAGGTAACTCACTGCAAGACTTTTGCAGCTGGGATGACAAATAAGGGAAGTTTAATGTCGTTCATCTCTGATCTTAACCCTATGCCTCTGGTGTAGATTTCAGGCTAATTTCTCAGAGGAAGGCTTTTTAAAATATCCATTGTCAAGTTGATTCATTCCATCCAAGGTTACCGTTCTGTCTATAATTTAGGCAAAACATTTCATTGTGATTAACTCTGGCACAGCTGTGATCTTACTCAAAGGGGGAGCAAATGTTATCCATTTCTCTAATAAGTGAGAATACACAAGAAAATGTAATGTTGGAATTAAAACCCTCATCCAGAGGGACCGTCTTTAAGGGAAAACAAGGGGGAATGGCAGATTGATATTGAAAGTTAACACCTGATGAACACTCTCAGCAGAGCCTGTTCGTGACTTGGACACTCTCAGCACAGACTTTCCACAGCTGTTGGTCTCTGACTGTCCAGAGCCCTATTCTACCGGGACACACAGCATGATGCACTTTACTCTTTCCTTGAGCATGAGGGCACGCTCCATTAGCTGACACTTGTTTTTACAGCATATGTGCTAGACAGCTTGGGCAGGAGCTGAACAACCCCCAGCCTACAGATCATGTCCCACAGGGCAAGTTAGCTGATCCCTTTTCTGTCACTGTTTCTTGATCACTGTAGAGACATCGTTCCCCCACTGCTTCATTGAAGGACATGCTCCCAAGCCCTCCTTTTCCAATTACTTTAGCACCAATTGCACCTTAAATTTAAAATATAAATATAATGAAAGTCTGATTGTCCTGATTAGACTACATACAATTGTAGTTACACTAAATAGTCATTAAGGAGACAGATTGACCTTAATTAGTAGGTTAAAGGAGGGGACATGGGGACTTCTGTTTGCAGCTCTGCTTTGTGACCCAGGAGAAGTCACTTGCATTTTTGTGTCTTAATTTATTTGTCTATAGAAAAAGCTTTCAAATAACTTCCTAGTTATTTCCTCTTTGCCAATTTGTTTTGGTGTCCTGGCAGCTCTGTCTCTCATTCATCCCTCCTTTAATGTATCACTACAGTGTCCTGGAAGCACTTGTTTCAGGCTACAGAAATTCAGTCCATCATTCTTTATACAAAATGATTAAATGGGAATCACATTTGCAGTCAAGCTGGGAAGTCGAAAGCCAGATGACCTGTCTTTTGGGACATTTGGTTTTATTAGGTTCCTACATGTGTTTACTTTGATCCCTTCTGTGCTATCCTAGAAGATGATTCCAGGCCAGACTGCAAAAATGTCAGTTTCTTAAAACACGTGCTACAAAATCCTTTCTAAATTTGTCAAATCTTCTCAATTACAAATCTATTGTTCTATAGGAGACAGAGAATTGTTTCTTCCACTTGGAAAAGATTAGCCATTTATCTGTCAGGAGCTAGCAGGATCCAGCACTCTCTATAATGTGTTGTGTTTGATAGAGATGTGTGTATCATTTCTGTAGAATCATAAAATCATAGAATGATAGAGGTTGGAAGGGACCTCTGGAGATCACCAAGTCCCACACCCCTGCCAGAGCAAGATCACCCAGGTCAGGCCACACAGGAACCGATGTAGGTGGGTTTTGAAAGTGTCTAGAGAAGGAGACTCCACAACCTCTCTGGACAGCCTGTTCCAGTGCTCCATCACCCTCACAGGAAATAAGTTTTTCCTCATGTTGAGGTAGAACTTCCTGTGTTCCAGTTTGTGACCATTGCCCCTTGTCCTGTCACAGGGCACCACTGAAAAGAGACTGTCCGTTCTTGACAGCCACCCTTGACAAATATTTGTAAACATTAATATGATCCCTTCTCAATCTTCTCCAGGCTAAACAGCCCCGGGTCTCTCAACCTTTCCTCATAAGAGAGATATTCCAGTCCCTTAATCGTTCTTGCATCTCTCTGTTGGACTCTCTCTAGTATTTCCCTGTCCCTCTTGAACTGGGGAAACCAGAACTGGACACAATATTCCAGATGTGGTCCCACTAGGGCAGATGGGGAGGAGAACCTCCCTCGACCTGCTGGAAACACTCTTCTTTATACATCCCAGGATACCATTGTCCTTCTTGGCCACAAGGACACGTTCCTGTTCCCTGGATAACTTATTGTCCATCAGGACTCCAAGGTCCTTCTCCACGGAGCTGCTTTCCAGCAGGTCAAGCCCTAAGCTGTACTGGTGCATGGTATTATTCCTCCACAGGTGTAGGACTCTATGCTTATCCTTGTTGAACTTCCTTATGTTTGCCTTTGCCCAGCTCTCCTGTCTGTCCAGATTTTTCTGGATGGCAGCACAGCCTTCTGGTGTATCAGCCACTCATCTATTTCATATCATCAGCAAACTTGATGAGGGCCAGTCTACCCCTTCATGCAGGTCATTGATGAAGACATTGAATAAGATGGGACCCAGAACTGACCCCTGGGGATTACCACCAACTAAAGGCTGCCAACTGGACCCTGTGACAGTGATCATGACCTTCTGAGCTTGATTAGCCTTGATTAGCCAGTTCTTAACCCATCTCACCGTCCTCTCTTCTAACCCTCACTTCCTGAGCTTACCCACGAGGATGTTATGGGAGACAGTGTCAAAAGCCTTCATGAAGTCAAGGTAGACAACATCCACTGCTCTCCCTGCATCTAGCCATTCAAGTCACACCATTGCAGAAGTTTATCAGATTAGTTAAACATGACTTCCCATTAGCAAACCCGTTCTGGCTGCTCTTGGTAATCTTCTTCTCTTCCATGTGCTGAGATGTGACCTCCAGAATATGCTGTTCCATCGCTCTTCTAGGGATGACTGGTCCATAATTTCCAGGGTCTTCCTTCTTGCCCTTTTTGAAGACTGGAGTGGCAATGGCTTTCCTCCAGTCCTCAGGAACCTCTCCTCTTCTGTAGATTCCCTATTCATCAGTGATTGAAGATTTTGGAGTAGGTACTCAACTTATGTTTAAATATATTGTGGATAGGCCTTTTCTTGGCTAGAGAGTGTGTTATCCTTACTTCACTTGGAGTACTGAGTCCAGCTCTGTAGTCCTCATGACAAAACAGACATCAACCTGTTGGAGCAGGTCAAGAGTGAGGTCACAAAAATGGTGACAAGGATGGAACACCTGTCCTATGAAGATAGGCTGAGAGAGTTGGATTTGTTCAGCAAAGAGAAGAGAAGGATCTGGGAAGACCTTATTGTAGTCTTTTAGTACTTAAAGGGCACCTATAAGAAAGATGGGGACAGACTTTTTAGTAGAGGCTGTTGCAACAGGGTGATGGTTTTAAACTAAAAGAGGGGAGATTCTGACTACATATAAAGAAGACATGTTTTACATTGAGGGTGGTGAAACACTGGCCCAGGTTACCCAGTAATGTGTAAGATGCCTTATCCCTGGAAACATATTGGATGGGGCTCTGACCAACCTGATCTTGTTGAAGAGATTATTGCTTATTGCAGGAGGGTTGGACTAGATGACCTTTAAAGGTCCCTTCCAACAAAACTATTCTATGATTCTGTCTCCTAGGAAAAAAAAAAAAGGACGTTAAGAAGGGAAAAAGCAAAACAGATCTGGGTGCAAAATCACTGCATGTTACTGCCCTTGGCTATTAAATTTTCAACTTTCTCATCTCAATTATAGTCTTAAAAGAGGAATAATATTTCATAGCTACCTCAGATCCAACATCAGAATCTTAGATTCCAAGTACCTAGGAATAGGATGAGAGGAAATAGGCTTAAGTTGCTTCAGTGGAGGTTTACATTGGATGTTAAGAAAAAAATCTATACCGAAAGAGTGGCGAGGCATTGGAATAGACTGCCTAAGGGTGTGGTGGAGTCACCGTCCCTGGAGGTGTTCAAAAAACATGTAGATGTGGCACTTCAGGACATGGTTTAGTGGTCATTTTTGGTAGATGGTTGGACTTTATCTTAGAGGTCTTTTCCAACCTTAATGATTCTATGAGTCTATAATCAGACTGTTAGGTATCTACCCCATGAAATCAGTTCAGAGATAGTATCTTCATATAGGATGTTGTTAGGTGGTAACAATATAGTTAATCTTCCAGCTTGTTTTATTGGCAATGAATCAGTTTTTTTACAGGAAAGCTAGGGTGGAGACAGATAAAACAGACGAGTTGGGGTACAAATAGAGAAAAGATCTGCATTTCTAGATGAAAGCAAGTCCTTTTGACACCTTAATTTATTCTCATTGGTTTTACAAAAGAACCATATGAAGGATAAAATCAAAACATACAGTTATCTTAACTGTTTGGTCAAGTGCCACTCATGCTCAGGCTGTTTTATGCCCTTCTGAATGAAGGTGTAGGGAGAAGTATGCAACTGGGAAGTGGAGAAAGATTCCCTGAATTGAAAAGTTTTCTTTAATTCCAGATTGATTGTAGCCACAGATGTACTAAAGCCACAAAAAATCAGATAATATATAAAAGGGCCATGCACGATAACTCAGCGTCATTCATATGAATGAAAGAAGATCAGCTCTTCAAACTGAAAGAGAGGGAAGCATAAGGGACAGAGGATCCCAAAATAAGCTAATAAAGCCTACATATTTTAAAATCTTGTTCATAGCAATTGCTGTTTTTTTAGACATCCTTTCAGGGAGCCATACAGAAGAGAGGAAAAAAGGTAGGAAAATATTTTTGAAAAAAGGTTAGCACAATAAAATTCCGTCTTTTCTTACAAGCTGCACTGGGAACTGTGATGAAGACAGATCACAAAAACTCCCTGAGGCAAACATGCTAATTTTTTTTTTTCAGTATCTGTCCAGTTAAAGCATCTATTTAGTGAGCCTATCCAAAGCAGATTACACTTTTTATTTGATAAAGGACAGTGAAGGGGCTTTTGATGGGGACTATTACCTTGTGTCCACCAGGGACCTGTTTACTAATAGAATTTAAGTAACCACTGCATCCTAATGGGCATCAAATTGGTTTTCTTCTCTTCCTGTTTAACTTAGGGTGAACGTGGTGGGGGAAGGTTTCTTGTCAAAACTCATCATGCTAAGAGTCAGAAAATCCTGTGGGTTAGGTTCCTTTCTTCTTCAGATCTCCTTGTCGGGAAGTTTACATTGGCCAAGTCCCAGGGATTTCTAGCTAATAAATTATTATGTTGGAGGGACTGCTTACCCTGTAGCCATGCTAATTAGGTTCTTACCAGCAATTCAGGTCAGTTTATATTCTCGACATTAATGTAGGACAGGCAAGTGGGACCGCTTGTTGTAGTTTTTTCCTATTTGCAAAATAAGACAGTCATAGTTCATAAGGAAACCCCTGTCAAATTACGGGTTTTCAAAGTGTCTTTGGGGTAAAACTGGAATAGGAGTAACTCCCTGTCATTTCTTATTATTTGCTCTGTATCTTGATTGTCCTAATTAGAAATACTTTATGACTGATATGATAGCTAACATCTAGGTAAGAAGGTATCAGAATGGCATGGATGTCCTTGGTATTTATTCTTCACACCCCAACTACTCTTTGAAAGAGTTCCATATGATTATTAATAACTCCAAAGAATATTATTTCCTACTTCAGAAGCAGTGACTGAAATTCAGAGATAAAGATGGAGTCACTGCCAAATAATATTTTGCAGGAGTTAAAAAAAAATCCACAAAAATATTTTACAGTAAAGGGTGTGGGTTTTAGAGCTTCCACACTATCTAATATTGCCAAGGACTTATGATGACAGGAAAACTGCTTTAGTAATCAAATTATGTAAGAAGCAAACTAGGGAGGTTAAAGACCCCTCTGTGAGATGAGTAAGTGTGTAATAGTTTCAGTATTCCTGTTACTTGTCTTTAGTTATCTGCAGGTGTCAGCTAACTCTTAATAACCCCAGCACATTAATTCAGAATGGGTTTTATTCTTCATAATATATATTGGATACAGCGACATAGATGAACTAATCCCTATCTGTATCAGAAGGGCTATTTCAGACTAAAGTATTTATTCATAAAGGGAACTGTTCCAGTACAGCGTATTACAGACACAATATATACAGATGCATCAGTAAGAAATATCAGGAAGCTGAAGATAGTCACAGAGACCTGAAGCAAGTTATGTATTATTTATTATGAAAGGAACAATTTGAGGAGAAATATAATGATTCTCTAGACATGGAATGTATTTTACTTTGCTGTTTTTTTAGTATATAGTTTTGTTCAAGCTGGAATTCACTCAGCTACACCCTGCAGGCTGTTACATGAAGGGGATGGTGAGTGGTCCATCTTATCTGTGTAGCTTCTGCATACACTATATATATTTATATATTTTGATATTCAAAATGTCATTCTTACAGTCTCCCACGTGGACAGCAGTGCTCTTCTTTGCCCTGTGCATGTTTTCGAAATAGTGACAACTGCATTTCCTGAGCAGAGCTTTGATTTCCAAAACCATTCAGGGTTGGTGGTTATTTTTGATGTGTGGTGTTTGTTTTGGTTTGTTTGGTTGGTTTTTGCTGGTTTTGGGGCTTTGTGTGTTTATGGGTTTTTTTGTGTTTTGTTTTGTTTTTTGGTTGGTTGGTTTGGTTGTTCTTATGTTTATTTTTGCTTTGGTTTGGTTTAGTTTTGTTGCTGGTTTGGCTTTTTGTTTCTTTTTCTTTTCAAAAGCTTGAGCAGGTTCTAACACTACAGGCTTAGGGAACAGTGGCTGGAAAGCTACTGGGTGGAAAAGGACATGGGGGTGTTGGTCAACACCAAGGATGAGCTAGAGTGTGGCCAGCTAAACAAGAAGGCCAATAGCATCTTTGCTTGTTTCAGCACTAGTGTGGCCAGCAGGACTAGGGCTGGGATTGTCCCTCTGTAGTCAACACTGGTGAGGCCACACCGCAAATCCTGGGTTCAGTTTTGGGCCCCTCACTCCAAGGACATTGAGAGGCCAGAGTATGTTCAGAGAAGGGCAACAAAGCTGGTAAAGGGTCTAGAGCACAAGTCTTGTGAGGAGTGGCTGAAGGACCTGTGGTTGTTCAGCCTGGAGAAAAGGAGACTCAGGGTAGACCGTCTCACTCTTAAAAACTCCTTGAAAGGAGGTCATAGTGATGTGAGATTCAGTCTATTCTCCCAAGTAACAAGAAATAGGACAAGAGGAAACAACATCAAGTTGCATCAGGAGAGGTTTAGGATATTAGGAAAACATTTTTGCCCCAAAGGGTTGTAAAACCTGGAACAGGCTGCCTAGGGAAGTGTTGGAGTCACCATCCTTGGAGGGATTTAAAAGATGTGCAGATTTTGTGCTGAGGGACACAGTTTAGTGGTGACCTGGCAGCGATGAGTTAAGGACTTGATCTTAAAGGTCTCTTACAACCAAAATGATTCTATGATTCTGTGATCCTGAATCTGAGAGTACTTCATCAAAGTCACGTCATAAGACTCTGTACTGTATAGAGTCAGCCTCCTTTTTGTACATAATTTTAATAGGTTTATGAAGAGCTGGACAAAATTGAGAATGTATTTTGCGGATTGTGGCATGTATTTGTCCCTTGATGATTTTAATTCATGGCTTTTCATACTTGAAAGTCAAACAGGAAGAAGAGCAAACCCTAATAAGTTGGACCATAGAAAAAGAAATATTCCTTCACAATTCATATTTCCAGCTGTTCTTATTTCATTCCTCCCAATTAGGGCAGAGATCAGCAACATTTTGTCTTCTGTCAGAAGCAGGGAGAGAGTGAATTAAGGGGTATGGTTTTATGGGAATGGATGGGTTCTTTGGGAACTGAGGTGGCAGGGGCAAACTCAGTGTTATGAAACCATTTTATTTCACTTCCAGAGAAATGTTGGGCTCTGCAAAGTTTATCAGACCATTGGTTCACAAGCAGGTAGTGGTAACTTACACGTGCAGTAGCATTCAAGGCTTTATTCCTTTTTCTTTTTTTCATGTTTGTTTTGGCAAGCGATAGCTTTCATTGCAGCCTACAAAGTGACAATTGATTAGTGAACCAATAATTGTGGCATCATAAAATACCTACTCCTTGTGCAAAGCTTTCCTTATCACATTCCAAGCTTTGCTGACACAGGGCCAACTTTATGTACTTAACACACATTCTTTTAGTTTTTCTTCAGTGCATTCCTGCTTTAACAGATAATTCCCAAAGCACTTAAGGAAGTAGAGAATTAATGAAGAATGATATAAAAGTTTCCTCCCTTTCTAGAGGAGTCTCACAAATTTGGACCCAAAATGCTTGATAGATTGATTTTAGAAACACACTATTTTTTATAACAGAGTGCCACTGGCAATTTAAAAAGGGGATGGTTAATCTGAAAAGCAATTGTTTCTCTCTGATACCTTCAGCCATATTTGTCATTGCTTTTATCTTTGTCATTTTCCTTTGTCCCAAGAATTGATTCTTCCACATGAAATTTAGTCTCTCCTCCCTGTGTAAAATTTCCCATGAGTAAAACTAATAGTAAAGGCTATTACCCAATATATTACCCAAGGCTGAGGTAGTTACTCTGACTGTCTGTTTTTATTTAATACTATATATCTTTTTATCTTTACTCATGGGATGGGTTTTCATTCCCATCAGTCCAGTTATAGGCTAGTGTGACTCCACTGACATCAATGGAATTATATGCTCACTCTCAGTGGTATTATCGAGTGTCAAATTCCTATACCCTGGAAATTTAGTTTTGATCCATAAAGACCCCTCCATGTTAAACAATGCAATATAGTCTCTCATGAAGTTATTTATGAGTTTGATATAGCAAATTAGAAATAGGCTGCAGATTCATAAGTGCTCTTTCCAATTCTCAAAGGTAATTGAAAAGAGTTTCATTGAGCACATGTTATCAAGTCACTCACCATCACTGTCCTCTGCAGTCTCTGTCCCCTGTTTGTGGGCAGATTTGTGAGAAACAGAAATGTGCCACAATTTCTTTGCAGAGTGTGTCTGCCTCATGAAAATGGCAGACCATTCTGTGGACTTGGTATTGATGTTTAGTTAAAGGCAGTCCTTAGATTATCTCAGTATTTGCACTATAATGACCATAAGAGATAACGTTACAAATAAGTGGTTTTTTGATATGTGGTAGGTCTGTAGGACTTTCTTACACAGGAAAATTAATTCTATCAAGCTATTGTGGTTTAACACCAGTCAGCAACTCAGCCCCACAGAGCCTCTTGTTCACTCCCCCCAGTGGGATGGGGAGAAAGAATTGGAAGGGTAAAAGTGAGAAAATTAATGGTCTGAGATGAAGACAGTTTAACAGGTAAAGCAAATGCTACATGTGCAGGCAAAACAAAACAAGGAATTTATTCACCACTTCCCATTACAAGCAGGTGTTCATCCTTCTTCAGGAAAGCAGGGCTCCATCACATGTAGTTGTTACTTGGGAAGACAAATGCCATCACTCCAAATGTCCCACCCTTCCTTCTTCTTCCCCCAGCTTTCATTGGTAAACACAACATCATATAATCTGGAATATCCCTTTGGTCCATTGAGGTCAGTTGTCCCAGCTGTGTCACCTACCAATTTTTTATGGACCTCCTGTACACTTGCTAGTGGGGTGGTGTGAGAAGCAGAAAAGGCCTTGACTCTCTGTCAGCACTGCTCAACAATAACAAAAACATCCCTGTGTTGTCAACATGGTTTTGGTCACAAATGCAAAACATAGCCCCATACAGGCTACTATGAAGAAAATTAACTCTATTCCAGCCAAAAGCAGTAGACAAATCCAGAGATTAAATGAGAGGAGAAGAGAATGGAGGCAGGAGTAAGGGCTGTAATAAATTCTGAATCTCAATTCACTTGAACCATGATGTCTTACATGTTTCTACAAACTTTCATTGACTACAGAAGAGTTTTCCAATTTATGTCCAGCTAAACTTTGACCAGAAGTGAATACTGCTGTTATCTTGAATAGTGTGGTTGTTGGGATATCTGCTACCTTCCATTGTACAGCAGTTCAAGGAGTAGAGCAGAACAGTCCTGCAAACAAATAATGTTCTAAAGTTACCAAAACACTTGATTACATTAGAAAATGGGAATTAACACTGAAGTCATCATTGTTTCACCTAATTTTGCCAAGCAGAATATATTCCAAAATGTTTGTCATATTCATCTCACTTCCACAACCTGTCAAATACAATGTTGGAAGAGCAAAGAAAAGTGCTGGGGATCATATCATTCACAAGTAGCATGGCACATCAGAGAGCTGCAAGCAACAGCCATTGATCCAGAAGCTTGTGCAATATATGTGTGTTTGTGTCACATCAACAGTGAAAGGTCACATTTAATTTTCTGCCAGAAGAGCATCCTCTGAGCTGACACATTGAAATAAAGATATTACTTATTATAGTGGCTGTGATTTTTCTACCCAAATAGGTTGTGTGGGAAGGAGATCAGACACCAGTCCCTTGAGTGCAGAACAATCTATACAGCAACCCCCTAGCTTGCTGAGCCAGCAGAGCAACTCCTGTTTGCTTCATAATTTCAGATAAGATTTAAACATAAATAATAATAATAATACCAAAAAGTCTGATTAACTCGCAAGACATTTAAGTGCCGCATATAATCTTAGGGGGGAAAAAAGCAAATAAACCATAAAACTCCAAACAGAGTGTTAAATTCCCTTGTACTAAAGTGTGTAGAATGTAGTCCTCTTTACATCTAAATTAAATATCCAAACTGCAAACCTGGGAATTTTTAAAATATGTGAGATGATGTTGACTTTTTCAGTTATATTCAGCATTTCTATCTCAAGGACAGATCCTGGAGTGGCAGATCCTAGAGTGGCAGATACTTGACTTAACTGTGTTCTGAAAGAAATTATATATTTTTATACCAGCTAAGGATCTTGTCATGTTAGAAAGAATCTCCTGTGATTTTCTGTAATGAGTCGTGCAGTTGTCTCCTGGTTTGCCATCAGGACTTCCCCAATGTCTGCTTATTCAGGCCACTTCCACCTTGTCTGCAGGCTTGGCAACAATAATTACCCATCAGATTCTCAGCATGAATTCTGGAAGGTTTTTGAAAGGGGATGTAGGTGGGAAGAAGAGAATAGAGGATGATAAATACAGGATTCTAGGGGAAAAGAAAGAGCAGATACAGAAAAACAGGAAACATGACCAAAGAAAATAGGGTAGGAGAGATGCTTCCATAAATGGGGAATAAATTAGGAGAATTTCAGGATGGGAAAATTTTTTCCTTAATTAGCAACAGAAGCTGGGGGAGAAGAGGTAAAAAGATGGAGAGGGAAAGAGGAGGGGGAGAAGTGGTGGGTTCCTGGAGGCACTGAGGAAAGTGTTCAGTTTACAGTGAAGGTGACAGAAAGACGGCTGAAAAGAGTGACAGAAAGACGGCTGAAAAGAATGACAGGGATCAAAAAACAGTGGGGAGGGACTGAAGATTTCTCTTCTAAGAAAGCTGGTCAGAAGAGTAGCCTTAAAGTTTTCATTCCCATCATGCAAATGCTTGAACATAGCACTATTTCCAGCTTTTACTGAGAGTCTTTACATGGTATGTCACAAGGCACAATGTTAGACCTTGAAGGTCAAGTGACTAACTGCTTGAAAAAATACAATAATTCCCTGAAATGAGCTGCCTGGGGAATCTCATTACCTTTGTAAAATAGAATTTGTACATAAAAGACAAGGAAGAATTGTCAGATCCTACATGGGCGGGCCAGAGCTGCTGAGGTGCATAGGCAATGAGAAACAGATTGGTAGGTATGAGCCACCATCTGTGTCTGTAATACCAGGAAAGTAAGATCTTTATTATTTTTTAGTACTTCTTGTCTCTATAGGGGGATTAAAAAACAAACAAACAAACACACACAAAAAAAACCAAAACCAAAACAAACAAACAAACAAAAAACTGTTTTAAAAGACACTTTTTTTTATTTTGCTTCTTCTCGGTCTATTCCTTGGTCCACTTTGGCAAACTTTCATGTGCTCCTCAGGTCTATAGACCTAAAGAAAAATAAAGAAAGACCAGGGCTCATCTTGGAGATGATCTTTTACTGGGAATGAACTGAAATCTTTAGCTTTTCTTTACCTAGAAGGCAATTTTTTTCAGTGGGAGTGATACCAAGTTGGGTGTCAGTGGTGCAGTAGTACTGGGGCTGTGGCCCTACAACAGCGTTCTCCTCTATTTCTAGCCCCTGAAAGCCTGCAGGGCCAGGAGCCATGGCCACCCATTGTTGTGGTTTTGCTCATTAAGTGCTTACAGAATTGTTTATGGACCCAACACCACTCTCTCACAAGGCATGCATGTGAAAGACAAAACTGTAGTTTTTTACATATTGCCCCTCTTTTTCACAGCTCTGAGGAAGAAGTTTAGGAAGAAGAATGAACAAGTGAACAGAATTCTTTCTCTTTCATTGCTATATGTGAGGTGATTCCATAAAGCAGTATGAAAGCAGGTTTCAGTGCAATATCTTTGTTTTCTTATGTGTATTCTTGCCTCTGTTTCCTTTCAAATTGAAATAATTTTTTTTTGTTTTATTTTTAAATGTTTTTTCAAGACGCAGTTTTATTTGATATATATGCTATGCTTATAGTAGCAATCATCTGGTTTACATTTGCATATTTAGTATGGATAGTTCTGTGTGCACTTTCTTTTTCTATTTGCATATATGAAGAATAGTGTTTAAAATGGTATATTCAATGAATTTTCACTTAGAAGACTTCAAGAAATGAATACACTATCATGTAGAAAAATTCTGCTTTAAGCTGTTCTCTGTAGGCTGTTATGCCATAGTCTGGAATTGACAATCATGTTCACTGTATGTGTGATTAAAGAATAAGCAATGAAGACTGGAAAAGAAAAACAAAGGAAGAAATATTTATTTATTGCTGTTCGCTGATGTTGTTTGTTTGTTGGTTTGGTTTGGTTTGGTTTTTTTCTGTGAATGTCCACAGCAATGGGGAAAGAAGGGTTTTTTTCTCAAACAAAATGTTTCTCAAAAATTTACCTTGGCATGTCAGCTCTTTAAAACATGAGGATTGGGGAGGGGAACATTAGTTCAAGTAATGAGAAGCCTGGAAAGTGAGAAGGACCAAACTGAAAGCACCTTCAGTTTATTTCTGGGTACTGTGGATGGAAGAGATGCTTATCTACAAGAATCAAGGGTATTGCTAAGCAGCGAGAAAAGCCAGCACAAAACCATCTATAATCCTTTATGATTATTTATTTTCCAAGATGGTGCAAATGTATGTTGCCTTCCCACTGCAAAAGAATAACTGAAAGATATTGTTTCTGTTTTAATAGTTTTGGATAGTAATGACTCTGTGAATAATAAACTTTTAGGATAAAGAAAAGTACAGCAAGTCTAAGTACGGGGAGAAAGTGCTCTCTTATTGTGATTAATATCCTGCTGTTTCTTACATATGGTCCATGTTGAGTGAATGGGTAAAAGTAGTCAACCTTGAAATCAGTATGCAAACGTAGCCTTAATTAGATGTTTCAAAAGTCCAATTTGCCTATCCAAGCACATGTTTTTTTCTTACTGAACTTTCCTAGAAAGTCAAGGGATAATACTAGTAGTGTTATGTATTTATGCTCCACAACAATATCCTAGAAGTGTTAGGTGTTGTTTAACCAGAAAGCAAATAGGGGACTCCCCAACCCAAAAAAAAAAAAAAAAAAAAAAAAAAAAAAAAAAAAAAAAAAAAAAAAAATATAAGAAATAAATTACTTGTATA
>JANIJG010018312.1:0-28219 GCA_024611175.1 Megaceryle torquata | reverse complement strand
CACCCCAGAATTTTAAATATACTTGTCTCAAAACAATTTAAAAAAACCAAAAAACACAAAAAAAAAACAAAAAAAAGCATGTGGTTAAAAAAAAAAAAAAAAAAAAAAAGGTTGTTTCTCACAGCATGAAGGAAAAAAGCAAAATGTTTTCTACTAAGGGAAAGAAAACATGGTGGGGGAAACAATTCCTGGGTTGGGAGGAGGTTCTTTTTTTATGGAACTGAAGTTTGGCATGTCACTTGCTAATATGGTCTCTACAATTTAAATTTCCATCAAGCTCATCAGCCCAAATATTTGCACATGCTAATTTGTTCAGATGAGGCCCCTTGATCTGTCATATTCCTGTGAATCATGTTTTCTGTTGGCTTATTCCTTGGGACAGCTTGCCTCCTTTTGGATTTGTTATTAAAAGATAATATTGACTTAGTTTCCTTTACACTGAGCAACAGCCTTGTCTCCTAAAGCCTTTCTTGGCTTGTGGGTGAGTGCATGTGTGCATGTGTATGTGTGAGACAAGCTGCTCTCGAAGACTCATTTCCTACTGCTCTTAATGACAAGAATAATTAATGTCATCTTCCCAGGACTACTTGGTGTCCTGTGTCCCACTCGCATGTCCGTGTCTACCAGAACTTCAGCCTAGATTCAAGTATCTGCATGAACTTTGGGACCTCCTTCTGCCCCTAGAAACCACAGCTCTGGGGATTATGTCAGCTGCCTCTATTTGATTGCACTCAGCTTTCTTGTCCTGAAAATCCTTCAATGACCATCAAAATTGCTTCTGGCTGCTCACTGCCCTATCCAGCTCCAAGGCTGAGTGCTGCTGCTCTAATTGCTTTGCACATGGGTATGTGCAAGGGCAGCACCCCAAGAAATGTGTAGCAGGAGATTTTCCTGCCCTTCTCCCCATCATCTGCCTGCCCAGGTCTGGGCAGGTCGTGCCTTAGCTGAGAAGCAGCAGTGTCTGCTACTGCTTGTACTCTGTTCTCACTCTCACTGCAGACTTTGAAGGTGGTAAATCATAAGGACTGACAAGCAATGACTTTTTTTTCCCATTTCTTTGGTCGTGCCAGTGCACTTCACACTTGCTCTCTCTCTCTCATTCTGAGATTTCTTTATGTTGTGGTGGAAAGCCTAGAAGAGGAAAGATTTAGGATCGCCTTTCCCTCTGGAGCTGTCATGATGGACGTTGAGCCCTCCCTCTGCATAAAATATGTGCATGCACAGAATAATCCTCTCTGATATTCCTCATTTTGGCTGCCACATTCTCAGCACTGGGACTAGCAGAACCCAGATGGGGTGTAGATGAGTCAGATAGTGATAGTCTGAGGGATGGTAAGATGCTTACTTACCTTTAGTTTAATTTTTTTCTTTTGCTTTACCAGTGACTTTAGTTTTGAATTTCTGTGATCTGCTCTCATATTCTGTTTTGTTTTGTTTCGTTTTGTTTTTTCCACTTCATTTCATACAGTTTTGACCAGAGCTTTGAGCCCAGTTAATTTCAGATCTATTTTTTATGATCTCCTGCTTATATATGGGAGGGTCTTCTCAGTGTCATCCAGTGATAGGACAAGGGGCAACGGGTGCAAGCTGGAATGTAGGAGGTTCCATGTAAATGTAAGGAGAAAATTTTTCACGGTATGACAGAACACTGGACCATGCTGCCCAGGGGGGTTGTGGAGTCTCCTTCTCTGGAGATATTCAAAACCCACATGGACATATCCTTGTGTGACCTGATCTAGGTGACCTTGCTCTGTCAGGGGGTTGGGCTAGATGATCTTCTGAGGTCACTTCCAACCTTTAGGATTCTGTGATTCTCTGAAAATCTAGACAATAGTGTGTGGAACTGACTTCCAGAGATAGCATAGATCTGGCAAATATGGTGGAGGTTTATTTGCTTTCTTTTTTTTCTGTTAACTTTTTCTGGGACACTGAGGAAGACAGTTCATATGGAGAGTTGTCTCGGCATCCACATAACCACATAGATGACTTCAGTTGTCTCATGGGTTTACCCCCCTTTCACACCCTCCCTTCTTCTCCTGGGGAAACCAGGAGTGTCCACTGACTTAAAAGACAATTCAAAGGAATTGCACAACTTTATTCGCTTATCAAAGGAGTGTGAAGTTCACACTCCTTTCTTCTCTAAAGTACAAATTCTGAAATTGAGTTGCTCAGTCTGTGTAGGAGTGAATTGCATTAAGCAAGACAGCACAGATATTCCTCAATAACAGTATGACCTATCCACTTCCTTCAGCGAAAACCCACAAATTCTGACAGAGAGCTCAGAGAGGTAATGTTTACATCTTGCCTAGCAGCTTGCTTTTCCTGGGATACTGAAATATGCTTCCTGCTTTGTAGAAATCATCCTCATTCTTCAGCTTCTTTTCCCTTACTCCCAGACTCTGACAGAAAACCAGCCCACAGAACAAGAGTACAATTGCTGTGCTTCACTGGATGCAGAAAATAAATAACTTGTCTCCTGCACCCATTACTTATCCTTGCTGTGTGTTTTTAGCCTACCTCCTATAAAAAGAAGTAGCTAATTTATAATCATGTTGTTTGTCGGGAGTGTTTGTTCACATCTGTCTGTCGGAAAGTTTTATAAATCAATTAGCCCCAGACAGACACACTCTGTAGCTTTCTGTGTTCCCACAGATGTCACTTACTTATCAGCAGAAAAAACACTAGCCTTCACTGTCTCCTGATTTGGGTGCACGTGAAAAACAATTCGATATGTCTTCTGCACATGTGTATCAAAAGTGTTCCAGTTACCTGGCAACTAACTGAAAAACTATGCTGGAAAGCCAAACACCTGAGTACCATACTCTACACATTTGCATATATGTGCATATATGTGCCTGAAGATATATATATGGAGTTATTTTCATATTAAAGAATAAGGACTTGGGGAATTGCTTAAAATAAATGCGTTAGTTTACTACCATGTCTGCAAATGTGAACTTGTTAGTAAGGTAAGGGGAAGTAAAGCTGTGTATGAGATGGGGAGGGATTTGGGGAAGCCACTGGTTGTGCATAACAGCTGCAGTGGTGTACTGCAGTCAGGGGGATTTACAGGGAGTGCTGAAGTGACAGGTAAAGTTTACAAGTGTTGCACGGGAGATAATTGCACTCAGCTGGTGCTTTACAGTCCTACTAACATCTCTAGTTCGCTTGAAGACTTGTAGCAATATATTCTGTTATTACTCGGTACATATGGTCTCAGATTGATCTTTCTTTGGTTGCAAAGCACTTGCTGTGAAAAGCCCAAGCTGGCCAGACCTTCACCTCCATCTTCTCCTGGAAATGAGAGAACAGGAGTGGGCAAGGTATGGACAAAGATCTCCTTCTGATGTAAGTGTAGAAGGAAGAGGATTGAAGTAAAACACTGTTTTTCTTGAATGTGGATAAATGTGTGGTTTGAATGAATAGCAAAAGGTGGGATGTGTGATGAAGAGGAGGACAGGCAAGCAGGGGAGATACGACCGAGAGCATGTATGGAGGGATGTGGGCAGTGGGCAGGGAAAAGGGACACAAGGCAAAATGAAGAGAGGGGACACTGCCCACTGGTAGGTGTACCTTTTCAGCTTTAGCAACTCCTGCCTACAGACAGGGTTAAAAAAGAGGAGATGTGGGATGAGCGCAGGTAGACGTCTCTAGACCAAGCAATACAACCAGACTGAACGTTGGGCAATTGTATGGTGGAAAGAAACAGTTGTCATGGTCATTCCTGTGTGCTTTTTTTCTCTGGTTTTGTAAACCTTCTGTTTTCTCACCTTGATTTTACTACTTTATTACCTATAGACCAGTAGAGGGGTTAATCTTTAATACCTTGCTGTAATAAAACTGTTTTAATTAGCATTAGCTTGGAATGACAAGACTACAAGTAATTAAGTTACACTGGGATCTAGTTGGAATGAAATTGATACCAGGGGATAGCATAAACATAAATCACCATTTAAATAAACAGAAATCAGATTGCTGTAATTAAAAGGAAAATCCATTGGCATTAAGACATAAAAATAACAGATACAGATTTAATAAACATAGCAAAGGAGGAGGAGAGAGTCTGGAAAAATGTAAATTCTTCCTCCCCACATACCTGCCAGAAAAAAAAAAAAGAAAAAAAAAAAGAAAGATAAGAGATAACTGTTTAGTTAGTATTAAGGAAATACAATTACATTGGGATGGAGAGAAGTTAGGGAACAGGGAGAAGATTATAAGTGTCTGTACAGAATGCCATTAACATTAACCTGATGCATTGCAAGTGAGTTCTAGTTATAAAAGTAATTACTGGCTACTGAACCCATCTGGAATCTGCAAAGGACAAAGAGAGAACAAGCCGAGGAGAAAGCGATTACTTCTCTGAAGTTAAGAAAGGCATGTGCCGTGAGGAACCAGCATCAGGCTGATGCATTTCTTTTTCATTCTATGGAAAAAGCAAGCCAGCATATGCCTACTAACTCCTACTGTTTTCTTTAGACTGCTTACCACTATAATACATGGCATTTTTGTATGATTAAAAATGAGTCATTAGCCTTTTGGATTAAAGGAATCATGTATCTTCTTTAAATGTTATGGCAATTAAGATATACTCAACAAAGTGTCCTATTTCTTTGCAAGACAATAATCTCCTTTCAGAGAAGATAAAAGATTTGTAGGAATTGATGTAGGAAGGAAGATTAAAGAACTCTTCATGAAGTGATTTCTGTTCTGTTGTGACCTCTCAGGTAAGGAAACCCTACCTGAGTTGTGAATAACTCACTGAAAATACCCAGACAGGTTATGGTGACAGTCACAACATAGTAAATGTTGCTTTATACTCTGGGTTCTTAGCTCTTCTGCAGACAGGTCTTACCTTCAACTGCAGGGTCATTCAAGATGAAGTTGTAAAGGCCAGTGTGGATCAATGTGTACAGCAAATAGAATCACAACATCATTTATACACTATGCAACAGAAAGTGTCAGGCTTTATGGAGAGAACAAAGATGTGGCTGTGTTTAGAGCCATGCTTGTTAATGCAAAAGTTTACTAAAGGCTAATCTTTCTCTCTGGGGTATTTTTAGTCTGTACAGATGGCCTCCAAACAATGTGGAAACTCAAACTATCCCACATATTTCATACTTACTGGCAATGTCTGGTGGATATGGGAAGTCCATGTGTCATAAGGCTGAAGTATTTGGGAACCTTGAGATCTACCATGCCTGTACTATAGTACTGATGTGAGGATATGTCCAGTAAGTCTCATACCTACTGTACGTATTAGACTTACTGTTAACACATGAGTAGTTTATCTAAGGTGCATAGGGAATGATAGGCACATCCCAGTTGGGTTACATACTTTCTGCATCCACTAAAGACTTGACCTGAACTTGTGCAGGACATTTGGTTGGGATTTCCAGCTATTTTATAGTCATAAAATGGCTTGAGTAGAAAGGGACCTGTGGAAATTATTCTACCCAACCATTTCTTCTATTTAAACCTGTTTTTCCAGTCACAGTAGTGGATATTTTGAACCCCAAATAAATAAGTTTTTTAATTATAACTGTTAAAAAAAAAAAAAAAAAAAAAGAAAATGGTTAGGAAAAAAAAGAAGACATGTGCCTCTAAATTTTTGAGTTTAAGATGAACAGATTTATTTAAACTAATGGAAAAGGATGTATACATGCTGCTACTATAGGTCAGTGTTGGGTTCATTTATTTATTATATTAAAATAAATATATAAAGTCAAAGAAACAGGAGCAATTTGTGACACAGTGTTAAGAACCTAAAGCACAATTTGTATCCCTAAGTAACATGTTACATGCAAGTTGTGGGCAGCACCGTGGCTTGATGATGGTGAGATGCAGTGAAGACAGCAGAGATCTGATTTTTAAAATTGAGGCAAACAAAGACAGGAAATTTAGAAAAAGGGAAATAAACTGTTTGGTAGTGGCACAACCTCATTTCCTTTTGTCTACTGAAATGTAAAAAATGGTGAAATTAGTGGATTTTTATAAGAGTGAACAATAGTCATCCCATTCTATTTACTGGGAGGTTTGCCATTAACTTAATGGGACTGAGGTTCCAGTTCCTGTACTTAATCACCAGAAATATAATTTTATTGAGTAGTAACAGTGCAATTTTGAAACACATATTATATGTCACTTGCATACGTAAAAACTGTTCCTTCCACAAGGATTGTATTACTTAGCTTAGAATACTTAACATTAATAATAGTGTTCTCATTTGCAAGGAGAGAGTCGGGATCAAAAAGACAAATTAAAAGAATAACTTTTTGACATAAATCAAGCAAGCATTATTCAACCTTACTTGACCACATATTCACCTCCTCAAACTAAATGAGTACTTGTAATACAGTCCTGCTAGTTTAATATCAGAGCATTGGGTCTTAATTGCTCTCTGCAGATCACTGGATTTTTCTAGCCATGTTTGTGCACCTGGGTAGAAGGGAGAAGAGGAGTAGCTTGATGATGATCCTTCACGTTTTTAAAATGACAACCTGTGAAGCTGGCAAATGCTAGGTGGGATGGGGAACTGAATGATCATACCCTGATTATGATGATTGTGATCTTGCATCTGCACAACCCTGTTGGGCACCTGTCGTGTTTTACAGACATCACTGGCTATGAATATATAATGTGCCATACTTTGTAGTCCAGTCACCTTATGGGTGAAACTCAGCAACTGACTTGACAGCATCCTGCCTCTCTGCATGAGAAATTTGGAGACCAAATGAGAAATTCTCCTGCCAAGTGACAATACAGCTAGAACTTATCTAGGTCAGCTGTAATCACCAAATGTAATGTGGGATTGGGACAACTAAATTAATTTCATTATACACAGTGAGAGAATGACAGAGTCAGCTCTTTCATTTCCCATTCTTTTTTCTATCAAATATAACTTGCTTACAGTATAAAAGAGTCTCCATTAGAAGGAACCATAAAGAGAGAACAGATCTTCTATTTCTTACTTCACTTTCTATTCCATGCTTATCCAGTATGAGCCAAGGGATTGTTGGGTTGTCTCTTGTACATCCCCCTCAGTATCCCGGTTCTTCTTATACAGATTCTTTGTTAAACTGACCATTGTTTTCTTGGGGAAATTCACAGAGTCACAGCTTGCAATGTAAGTTTGTGAAATGGTTGGAGTTGTCATTTGCTGTGTTTTTCTACCAGGGAAAATCAGATTAAATCTTTCTGCTAGGCTATTCCTTCACAAGAGCATCAAACAGACATGTACCACAGCAATACCAGCTTGTCTGGACAGAGCTGCTCTCTTTCTCCTTGTGTCAGGAGGTAGCACACCATTATCACTATCTAGATGGAAAAGTTCTAGGGAAGAGGCAAGGAGCAAGGTTTCTTAGAAGAACATATAGAGTCCCTAGAAAGTTGGGGACTCAGTTTTCCTGATGATGTTCTTTTCACGGTATCAACTCCATATTCACCAAATGTGTCTTGCTGTTGATTTTTTAGAAATGTGTATCTTAAGTGTATACAAAAAAATAGAACAAAGCCACCTATTGAAATCAGTTACATTGACAAAGTGTCAACAATCCTGAAATAGTGTTTTCATCCCCTGCCGTGCCAAATAACAGAGTATGTCTAAATACACTGGCAGATCCTGAAGTACACCCTGATGGGTAATAAGGATTTGTTGCATGGAAAAGAGATTTTTTTTGCTGAAGTCTAGACTTGCTCATCTGAGAGTGCCCTGCTTTATAATGCATACATCTAGAAATTATTAGCAGATTGTAACTTTTGAGTTATAATAAAAGTAGCCAAGTGATCTTTTCTGTCACCAGAGCACAAACCATAATTCTCAGCAGGATGAAAAAATGCATCAAAACCTTTCTATGGAGCAGTGGTTTCTCTTGATAAATACGTAAGATATTGCTAAGGAAGGTGATTATTTGACTTCAAGATAAGATGAAATTTCTGGGCAAACTTTGGGTTTAGACCTAAATGGAATGCAATGCAGAAATCTAGTCTGAAGGCCAGACAGGATAAAAATCTCATTCAGAGATGGAATAACTTCATTGACACACATATAGTGAAGTCAATTAACAGCTCGATAAAACTGGAGAACAGTAGATGGGCTTTAGTATGTTAGATAAAAGTATCATGTCTATGCCTTTGCAGACCCTTCAGATTGCTTTCTTCATACTTGAGTTGAGCTTCTTCAGCCAGGTGGGAATGTCCTCCCCTCTCCTATTCTCCACTCTCTAAGTAGTGATTGCCCCATACAAGTGTAGTGAAATAAGCAGTGGTATCTCATTGCATCACATCCTATACCTTTAAATAAAATTCTATGCATATTGGGAAAAGCAAGGAGACCTCAAAGGATCCATCTGTCCACAGGTATGTCATGAACAACAGCACCACAAAAATATTCAGTTGTTGATGTCAACAAGGAGACGTGATGGTTGCTGAATGGGAGGGGTTTTTTCAAGGTGTTGGCTTTTCCCAGTTTTGCCATTATTGCATGACCTTGGTGAACTCACTTCACTTCAGCACACATCAGCTGATCAATGTGTAATATGGAGATAACCATACTTAAAGGCCTTTTTAAGTTTCCTGACCTTCATGGAAGACAAGTGTAATAGGCAAGCTTTGGTTGCTTATCTCAGGATGCTGTGCAGATGAAGCATGCTATAGCTCCTGTTTGCCTCAGTTCCATGTTGTAAATTAGATTGGCACTGTAGTCTAGCCTCTGGTGTCTTCCTGGGGATGGCAGAGTTGTCTCTGTTGTCACAGGGTTTTGCTGGATGATTACCGGTTCTTTTGGAGAAATCTCTGACAAGGACACATCTTTCTCTCTCCTTCCTGCTGTCTTGCCCACTGTGTGACTTTAAGCACAGGGCACAATGTTATCTTCCTTGCATCTCACCGATGTGTGAGAAGTCAGTGTGTCATTAGGAAGTGTCTGAGCAGGCATCAACAGCCCACACACAGGAAAACAGGTTCAGTGTCACTGCTGCTGTAGTGCATGCACATGCCAGGGAGAGAGAGAGACTCCACACCTTTTGGGAAATCAAATTAAGATTGCATTGAAATGTGCAAGCTGTTCATTGAAACAATCTGATTTCAGGGCAGGGGGATGGTGTGCAGGATGGAGGGGGGAGAAGAGACTGTGGGAGGGATGGAGGGCAGGAACAAGTGAGAAATATGAAATGACATGTCAGAAAAGCCATTTCAGTTAAACCACAAAATTCCTTTTCCAGGATGGAAAAATATGAGATCTGGCCTTGCTCTGCTCTTGTAAATCTCTGGCTGTGGGGGCTGTGATGGAGGATGAAGTGTTGTGCAGTGCTGGCTCAGAGTTGAATCAATTTCTCCATGTGGACTTTTATGTCCCGCTGTGTGAAATTGAAAGATTATTTCTTTCAGATTTCAGTTTTCTGGCCTCTTGGAGTTATTTACAAAATCCCAGCACTGCCTCCACCTCCCTTAGCAAGTCCCAACATCAGGTGGATCTGGCTCTTCTCCTAACTCTCAAGAAGTAAATCTCCCCAGCCAGCTCTGCTGACTAGCTCTCAGTTTCTTTTCTGCATGTTGTTGTTTGCTTGTTGATCCGTGCCGTGGGACGAAGCACAATTAAATGAAGAAAAATGAAAACGTGGTGCTATGCCAGACAGTTTTGCTGCTGTCTTACTGATTATGAAAGATGAGTGTGATTCTGGGCAAGCAGACAAGAATGGATAATGCTATGTCCTTGATGTGCTCCACTTCAGGCAGCTTCTTCAGACCTCTGGTCCTTCCTCAGGACTTGTGAGAAAAGTGACAGCGCTGATGTAGGCAGGAGCTGACCTTGTCCCTGGGATTTTTTCTTACAGGGTTTGTCACAACTTAAAGTGTGTAATGGTTTCGTGTTCTTAGATAGTCATTAATTTGAGATATATCTTTGGATAAGATGTAAATCTAACCCGCACTGAAAGAGCCTGTCAGTTACTTTACACAAGGATTTTCCTGTCATAAACCAGCCCATCTTCTACTGTTTCTCGTTCACTCAGCAAAAACACAAGCTCTCACATAAGATCTTACTACTATTATTATCTATTATCTGTTTGCATATTGGCTTAAAATTTATTCCCACTTCTTTCCTTCTTCAAGGCTTCTGTTTTCTTCCTCTCCTCCTCATGCCTGTTTCTACCACTACATCTGTCTCTTGTTTTCTCACATTGTCAATTCAGGGGGATCCACCACCACTTTTTATCCCCAAAACACTTCCATTAGTCTATCCCCTGAGATCATTTCATTTGGCAGCTGTTTTCCTCTGAAAGTTTCTTCTTCTGGGTTTCTGATCTTGCAAGACCACATTATATCCTTAATTTCCCATTCTGAGTACATTAGCTGTGTACCCATAAAGCCATGTATGCATGTCCTGACCTCCTGTTTGCCTGGGCTTCTGATCCTTTCTGCCTTGCAACCAATTTCACTTGCCTCTCATCCTGTATCTGACACCTATCTTCCAGATGGTTTGTTCAGGAAGATGACCATAAGATATTAAAAGTTTAATGGAGTTATCCCTGACTGACTCATTACAGTGTCCTCCTAACACTATTCAAGGTAGAAGACTCCCATGGTGAAGCCAGATTCTGGCAGCTCAGCCCTCCCAGGAATATCTGATGCAATGCTCAGCACCTTAATTTTAAAGGGGAGGCTTTGTACAGACCAGACTATGAGGACTGTTTGACTAATACGTTATCTCACTGGGGCTGTAAGTGGCCTCTAGATTGCCTATTGTGAAACAGTGCCATACATCACTCATGTGGACTGGGTGAACAGGTAAAGAACTTGGACATAGAGTACTATCAGCTTTGGAACTAGGTCTACTGGATACCATGATAGTATCTCCAGTTTGTTATCTGGAAGATCAAGTCCTTGTCAGCCTTGAAATCTGTGGATTCCTTTGCTAAAGCAGTTCAAAAATATAAGGGTTTGAATAGGGTTATTGCTTCTGCTGCTCCTTCAATGCCTACATTGTTTTATTAATTTTAAAATAAAAAGATCATCTTTCCTTCTAGAAACCTAAATTATTTAATCCAGGAATTATTTAAGCCCCAACTCATTTCCTGAAAAGTAGACAATAATCCCTTCAGAGATGGAGAACTGAGGATGCTCTAAAGACAGAAAAGGGAGCAGGTATTAATCTGGTAGTAAATTGGGAATTGGATCTTGGAGACTTGTCTGAGAACTTTGTCTCAATCCAAAGACCATCTTTTCTGTCCTTGCAACCCAGAAAATCCCAGCTCCAACAATAAACTGCCGCCTGCATGTAATTGACAGCCCAAATAGTGATTTCAGCCAGATTTCTCTCATACTTTCACTGTGGATCACTGTGATGGTTTGGGGCCTGGTCAGAATAAAAACACATTATTTGCCACTTCCCTGAATCTTCACCTGAAACATGCATGGAAGCAGAATATTTATTGAAATTCAGAATAGACTGGTCATTTTTCTTCTTTCTCTAGACTGTAATTTTTTATTAATTTTGCTACTAGGTGTTGGTGCTTCATTGTGCCCCATGTCACAGAGGATTTTTGTACTAGAAAGATCTATAGAAATGAGCATGTCCTAAAATGTGTTAGAAAGGAACTTATAAATTACAATGCTAACTAGGGATTTAGTCTGAAATGAAGTAAACACTGATGGAGAACCAGGTACACTTTCTCATGTGGGGTGACAGCAAGGCTTACAAAACACAACTGGCCATCAGTGGAATGCTTCACACAGCCAGCACCTGCCAGGCCTAACTCTTCTGGAAATATATCCACAGCAAACAACTTTCCTTTTTTCACGAGAGGGAAGAGATATTGATTTCCCCAGATCTGTGAAGATTAAATGCCCAGTTGGGTTGACTTGAAAACATGGAGTGAACAAGTTCAAAAAAATTACTTCAGCTTTCAAGTGATGGGTTTGTCTGCATCGCCGTTAAAAATTCCCTATTGTATTCATGACAGAAGGGCTTTTTTTCCCATATCAGCATGAAAGAGCTTTTTTTTTCCAAGGGTTTTTTTTTTCACCATAGAACAAACATATTTATTGTCAACACTGCAAAAAATCTCTGCTTTCCTTATGTCCGAGTTCCCATGTGTCTCTCTTACACTATCCCAAGGCATTGATAGACTGTAGGATCTTGTTCCAGGGCCTTATCTGGTTTTTATTTCAGTAGTCCTTTTTGAGTCTACTCCTATACAGCAACTTACCCGTGTATCTGTCTGACCTTCTGCACCAAAAGCCACTCCGTCCTTTAAGCATTGAAATAGATTTCCTTTCTTTCATCAGCCTGGAATGAGAAGCCCCAGAATTTGCCCCTAGCCCCAGGTCTCTGGAGTTTGTATCAGCCTTGTCAGGAAAGGATGTCAAGGCAATGGCTTTCCAGGCCTCAACAGTGATATTATCAGACCATTAACCTGAGTAAGCTGTATAGCTATACCTGTGTATTTTGACACCTCCGAGTTACTTTCACTGTCTTTCGCAGATAGCTTCCTCTTTGTAGCTTAGTAGCTGCACTATGCACTGGTTCTACATTTGCCTTTTAGGATGTGTAAAGCTTATATGCTTTACCTGTTTCTCCTGTACACATCTTTTTTATTGCTTTGGGGTTTTTTGTTTTGTTTTGTTTTGTTTTTTTAATTCATATGTTCAGTCAGTATAAATGCAGTCAGTGGAACTGCAGTGATATACAGGAGCTAGCTCTGCAGGCCCTGTTTGGAGAGCTGTTAACCATTTGCTATTCTTCGAAAACAATTAAGTATTCCAGGTAACTGCAATAGTATAACACCTAGAGCAAACCATGCATTTAACACAGTGAATTTCTAGTAATGAGTGAATTTTAATAGGATTAAGAAAAAAACATTTCTTTGCGTGTCTGGGCATCTTAATTACTGCTTCTAGGCAGATGGGAAGATCGTCCCTATGTCTGAGACACTGCTTTGCAACTGATTTCTTGTGTGTCTCCAGGTTAACCACTTGAGTCTATTATATATTTGAGACTAATATATAATGAGTCTAACATATATTTCCCAGTTTTTAGCACTCAGTTTTTAGAGTTAAAGGTGACCTATATGATACAACTTTTAACAGAGCTATATGGTTAGGTGTTTTGTTTTGTTTTGTTTTTTCTTTTATAGTTTAGACAAGAATATGTTAATTCTTACATATCAGGAATCCATTTTACATCATGTAAGCTTTATTCATTTGTATGAGATCAGACAGCTTACTATCTCTGTTTAATTTGAGTGTCATAGTTTCTTCTCTTCTTTCAATGGATAGGATGGGTTAGGATCTAGATGCCTTTACTAGTGATGATATGGATTGTATACTGAGGCCGTCCAGTAGTTGTAACATGGAAGAGAGGGATATAGAGAAGTTCCTGTGCATATGGACTCTGGCCTCAGTTTTACACATGGAAAAGGACATGAAACTTCTCTCTGCCAGACAATGTAGGCTTATCAATGTACAGCTTGTGCCTTGGTGAACAGTTGTGGAGTAGGACTGTGTTCCTTATGGGCTATATAACAGAAATTTTGGTACATAGTGTGAGGGTATCTCACCTCCTGCTGGATGAATTTAAATCTCTCATTACTAGAGACAGAAGTAATTTTTGTCATACTGAGAGTGATCCTGGATACACGTTGTTAGATCTGAAAGGTAAATCTGCTGTTTAATCTCAATAGATACATGGTTGTTCTGAAAATCATGATCTCCCTGCTTAGGAAGGTGGCACTCATCATTTGATGATCAAAATCAGGAGAAGTATTGCTTCAATAAAGCATCTTTCTTTACTGATGTAATATCCACATACCATCTGTCATAATTTTGTGGTTACGGCACCCTTTATATTATAAGCCACCTCTCTTCTTCCAGCTGGATGAAGGATGGAGGGAAGCATCATGCCCATCACCACTAGCTGATGAACAGAAATAAGCCAGCTACTGATCAGTTCACTTTAGTTATTATTCTTCTTCCCTTCCTGCATTTAAATTTTATGGGATTGCAAAGCTTCATATACCCTAAAGCCAGTCACTTTCTTTTTAATGTCACTAAATGTTTAAAAACATGTTGATTGAATTTAAAAAGGTTCTGTTTCACAACTGTGGAGCAACTGTATTCTTTTAAATAAGGCAGAATTTTCTTACAGGAAATCAATTAAAATTGCAATAATTCTGGGGTATGCCTTTTGGCACACAAATAGTTCTCTAAAAGATTTTCTCCTGAATCCAGTTGCAAGTAGAGGTTAGAAGAGTCTGTGGTCTTCATTAACATATGTCCATTCATTGTGACATTCAGATCTGCCAGCTGAAGACAGCATTTTTCAGCCACCACCCTACGCTGAATTTATGAGCTCAACCATGCTGCTGGTGAACACCTGGGAGGGTGGGCTCACATCTTTCTGTAGTATTTTAATGTGCTCCAAGTGCAGCAGAGAATATGTGAAACTGAATCCAAACCCTCAGATACTGAGAAAGTGTGAGGGTCTCACTGTATTGATCTCTAGTATGAGATGTGGTCTGATTCTCAAATGGCTTTTGGAAATGTTTTGAATATCATCAATGTGATTCTAAAGGCAGAACTTTCTAAAAGGGCATCTATTATAGCTGCTTCAGAGTACCCTTAAACTTTCTGGTACAGTTATATTAAACTGCTAAAAAAAGAACTCTATGTAAAAAGCACATTTTTTCCACTCCCCAGGGAAAATTATCAAGATAAATTTTGGTTCTTACTGAATGCTGCAGCAGTCCAGATGTTTTTTCTCAGACAGATGTTGCTTTGCCCAACAACAGGCATCATTGCTCCTGAGCTGCTATTTTGCATGTACACAGCGTCTGTTCCTGGAGCTGCAAAAGCTGCAAGTCAATGTTTTTTTTTCTCTCACTTTTTGTCATTTTTACTTCCTGCACAGTTGAAATAACCAAATGGTTTCCTATTTAAGAAGAACAGTAGTTAAATAATGAGATTTGTTTAAAAACTTCTTGAGGATTGGTCTTAGATAATAAATGCTTCTTATTTCATTTTAATATACTTTTGAGTTCCACAGTCTAACTAACTACATGCTGTGCAGCATGTAGTACACAGAAATACCATTCCTTTGCTTTCAACCTGCCACATGGCTTCATTTGCTTTTTGCTATATGTAGTATTGAAAGGGATCATGAAAACATCCAGAATGTGTCTCAATCATAGTTTCTTTCAGCTGTCTCTGGCAAGTTGAAGAACATCAGTATATTTAGTTGTTCCTAATGTGCAAGTTTATCTGCATCTTTGATCATCCCTATTTCCCTTATAATACATGGGTCTCACATCTTTTTAGCATAGAAAATTCTGCTGTTCTTCAGTCTGCATTTTCTGTGTGAGGACTGAACACATTGTGACTTTATTGTATAATATAATACTTCTCTTTTTGTTCTCCTTTTATTTCTTAATTTTTCTGATGCTCTTGGCTTTTGCTATCTCTGTAGCCACAGGCTATCTTTGTGTATATGAAGAGGAGTTCTCCACAGGGCAGCTCATATCCTTGCCTGATTTGTCCTCTTGAGTGGTTATTTCTTTCCATAGGCTCTAGTCCACAAAGGATCAAAGATAGACATGTCATTTGGTGCCATGTCTTACATAGGATGAACCTGGATATACACGTCAGCCAAACTGAATTTTTCAAGTTAAAACAGTGTAATGCTTAAATGTAATGGCTTGTGACATACATGAAGTCAGACAAAATAATCTAGTAATCTCTTCTTCCTTTAAATTACATGTATATGTGATTGCCACAGTAATTCTTAGTTTGTGATTTCAGACCTGGTTCTGGAAGGGTAGGCAGATATCTGAACCACCTATGTTAGTGAAAAAAAAACAGTGCCCGAATCAATGCAAGTCAAAACATATATGAACAGTCATTCTTGGATAACAAAGACTATTTCTCAGTGTATAAAACTAAAGGGACTGAAAATACTATCAAGAAGCTGACAGCCTCCCCTGTCCTTTCAATGCAAGACTTGTGGGTGTCTTTGAAGGAGTATACAATTTTCATCCAAGAAAGTTACAGAAAAGGTTCACAAATCTACTGTACCAGCTGCTGGGAGGAAATAAATTAAAAGCAGAGGGAGCTTATCAACATAAAAGTCCATGCCAAGAAATAGTCTCCACACCTGTTTCATACTTCTCAGATTAAAGATGCAGAGCTGTGTTGAATTGTTGTCATGAAGAGGATCAAACCTCAAGAGCATAAATCTTTCCCTATAAGAAATATTTGAAGGAATGTTATTTTCCTGCTAAGTTAACATTGCTACACAACAGAAAGAGCAGTACTGTTTGGAAAATATTAGAAATGTAAATAAATATTTTTTTTCTTATGAGACAGATGCGTATGTACAGCTTTAGTGATTACATATATTTAACAAAGAATATTTTATGGAGTCTTTCAGGAAAAAAGATATCCTAGAGGAGCATTTACATACTATTGTCATGTACCTCTTTAGTTTCTACCAATTATTCACCGATTTTCAATCTTCAGCATGACAAGTTCTTTATTATTAGGGTGCCTTTAGTCCTCTTTTAAGAAGTGAATTAGAAACATTCCCTCCAATATTTATGTAAATAATAATTGTGAAAATTATATTCAGTAGAAAAAGTATCTCTTGATATACGGAAGTCATAAGAGCAGCATGGTAAGAGTCTTTATTATCCCATTCAAAATAATTTGAGTCCTCTTTCATGATGTGCTTGGTTTTATCTGTGACTCAAAAGACTTTAAATGCTTAAGTTCATAAATGGCTGCTTTCCTCAGATTATGTATGAATTGCAGATAGTTTTCAAGAACCAAAAGCCTAAGTGAAGGGTTAGCTGTCATACAAAAAAAAAAAAAAAAAAAAAAAAAAAAAAAATGATTTTCTCTTTCAAAGAATATATCCAGTGTTGTTTTGCAATTAAAATTATCAGCTTGATAAAAAAATTAAATATATTAGGATAATGCAAATCAGTGTTACATAGTGATACATTATACAACCATGTGAAATCACTGGTTCTGTACATAACTGATCAAACCAGAAAATTACAACTAAACCTCAAAAATATATATAATGCATTAAAAAGTGAAAGATTATTTTTTAAAAAAATTAAAATCAATTGCATAGGTTTTTCAAGAACCTTGAACTTCCAGAAGTTACAGAAGAATAAAAACACATTATAAAGTAATTATATCCAGTTAAGCTCCAGGAAACTTTCTAATAACAATTTTCCAGGACTGGGCAGTTTGAGCATTGACTTGTATAAATCTTCCTAGTAGCCTCTGGTGCCTCAGATATTTCAAATCTTCTAACACTCCATTGAGCAAGGAAGACTGCCCAATTCCTTCTTGGAAGCCAATATATTAACATTTTCTTAGCCATTATCATAATTAATCCAGGCAATAAAACACTGCAAACAGCTCAGCAGACCAGCTATCTCTTGGCATGCAACTACCAATTTACGCTCAACCAGTATGGCTTTATTCCAAGTTTAAGCCACAAATTCTTGTCTTTTGTAAACATTAAGTATCATTCATTATAATCAGTGAAGCAACGTTTTCCTACTATTTATTTATATCTATACATATAAGTATACATATGTTTATGTGTACATAAACACATATATAAAAACATAAATTCAAAGTGTTTTTTGAAATTGTGTTTTGAAGACACACAATTTGGGCTGTGGTCTCCGACAAACAGAGAATGACAGAGTTGATGTTGTTCAGCCTGGAGAAGGAAAAGTTCCAGAGAGACCTTACTGTAACTTTCCAGTACTCAAAGAGGGCTTATAAGAAAGATGGGGACAGACTTTATAGTAGGGCCTGTTGTGATAGGACAAGGGGTGGATGGTTAAAGGTATTTTAATAAATATGTTTATGTCTGCTTTTACAGAGAATAAGGCCTTAAAAATTAGATTCATGTATACCAAAAGTTAAAAAAAATAGTAGTTAACTGAGCTCTCAGTGACCACAGGAGCTGCATTTCTCTCTGGAGCTACCTGGACCTCTGCACTTCTCATTCAGATGCTTTGTGTAAATCCTTACAATTCAGGGTGAATCTGTGACTATCTGTCTTGTTCAGGCATGTGGGAAACAAGCAGATCAGAGGATCATCAGTGAGCTGCTGGAGTGCTTAAAAGAGCAGCATCCTGAACCCTGGACCATCTTTCCATGTGGCTTCATGCTTAGAAGCTGATTAGCAGAGATAAATGCTCCTCACTCACAGTCTTGGCTTGTACCAATTTGCAATGGCTGAACCTCTGAGCATGGCACTATATGTTGATCACACAGAGAGAAAGCACTACAGATGCAGTTTGTTTTTTGGTTGCTTGTGTAGTGGGGATAGTCCTGATTAACAGCCTTTTGTGACAGTGTAAGAAAAATGAAAGTTGGATGATACACTTCTCTCAGCTAGTCTTAATTTTTTATTTTCCATTCTGTTCCTAGTATTTTGCAGTTTCAGCATTTCAAAGTCCAATGTGCAGCCTGTTTTTTCTTTTTTTAATTTTTTTCCACAGTTTCAGCAGTAAAGCACTGTGAGGGAAACCTGCTTTGTAGACACAGTATTCTGTATGTGATTAAGTGACTTTAATGTGCTCTGTGCCTTTCCTGCTCCTCTTTTTACTTGTCACAAGTTGTGAATTTATCACTATTACCTGCGACTAAAGAGAGTCATCAAAGGCAAACAAATTACAAGTTGTTTTCCACGCCAGACGGTTTTCAAGTTTCCTGAGGGCTCTGAGTGTTTGTTTATTTCACAGAAAGAATTAGTTAGTTAATTCCCCAGAATTTCTTGCTGGTCTTTTACATCAGCTTCTTTGATAAATCATTTGGGACATCACATAATCAAGTGTTGCCATAAAACCTTTATACAGATCCATAAACTAGATTACATTGCATGGGAAATCATTAACCTCCTCTACTTGAATTGTGATGTTTGTACAAAAAAAGGTACAGGTAAGCATGGGTACAGTACAGTATCTTTCACATTTATGCTCTGGCTCAAGAATTAAATCCACCTGACAGCTTCATCAGAGACAATGTCTGGAAAGAAACACCTGGTGATTGCAAATTCCCTGTTGGATTTGCTGATGGTGGTTGTGGTGGGTTTTTTAATCTCAGTTTTCTCTGCCAAGCCTGTCTTTTATCTGTGACAATAGCAGAGTTATTCTGAATAATTAAAAAATTGTGCATTACAGGTTGGCAACCACTTCAATTTAATATTCCCAGACCATCCTCCACTGGCACAGTCAGGGCATGTATTGAATAATGTTTTGCTCTACAGTAGATGTTAAAGCTCATCTTACTGATGGGAACATTAAGACTATCTCCAACAAGTAAATTAAACAGTGTCTGGGAACGGTCCCAAGCACTAGAATACAATCATCTCTTCTGATGAACTGTTGGGAGCATCTGTGACATGGTGTTTGTCTGTGTCAACTAATGTTCTCCCAAATAATTCCCAAGTCTGGATCAGGAACTAGGAAAAAACAGATGATTCCCACCAGGCTCTTTTTTTATGCATGTGTTGTTTTGAAGGCTAAGAGAGGTTACAAGTTTAGACATTGCTCCATGTCAGTTGGCCTCAGTGTTTGTGAATGGGTTTTGTGCATTTAAATTACCTCTGTAGGTGCAGCCTAATTTAGCACAGCCCCTGTGAGAACAGCATCCTTGGGGGTAGTCCTCACAACTGTGGTAAGCAGAGTTCAGATGTTACTCTCCTCCATCAGCATAGACAGGGCAAAGCCTTGGGCACATCTTCTCAACCTCATTGCATAGATTAGTACTGAGCAAGTAAACACATAGGGATTAGATTCAGTGCTATTTTACACTTGGTTTACAACATTGTTTCTGGTGGAATACTTTGTAATCTGTTCCATCAAATTTATTTGATAAATAATGTCTCCATCTTTGGGCTTTGCACTGCTTATTGATAACTGTAACCATTTCCCCATCATACCAATGTGAAGTCTTGACTGATGGAAAACTACAGTTACATGGGTGTTATAAATGCCTAACACTGAGGAAAAAAATTCTCTCAACGTAACATGAAGTTTGTTCAGAACACAGACATGCCCTCTACCCCTCACAACTGTGACTTCAGTAAATCAAATAACAGTAAAATAAAATCAGTTACACAGTAAAATCAATCAACCATCAAAACCACAAATCAAAGTAGCAACAAAAATGGAAAATTCTCCTTTCTAAAGCCTAAGAATTATTGCCAGAGAGAGAAGCCATATCAGCACCATGAAGTCCCAGAACTTTTCTATCATTCTTGGTTGTTCATGAAATATTATGTGGTTGTTGGGAATTTTTTCAGATGCTGTGATGATGAAGAATAGTATAATATCTTAAAGAAAGACAGATCATTGCTACGTTGAATCAAGACATTAATATTTATATTCTTTATGAATAAGTTCATGTACTCTTTTGAAAACATTACAAACATTCACCACTCTGTAGAAGAAACAGCTGTTTTCCTCATTTAATAGCAGAGAAATGGAGAGAAAGAATATATGCCTTGCTCTTTGTCTCCAGATTAGAGTGGAAAGAGCTGTCTCCCCGTTCTGCATGCTGAAAGATACCAGTTGAGCTTCTTGATAGATGATATAATAACAGTGTAGCACAGCATCCCTTTTGATGTCTGATCTACATAGAAATACTGACCCATATAAAATGAAACATTGTTTTACTTATATAATAAAATATTTCACAAGTATGACATATTGGTAAATACACAGTAAGGCTGGCAATTTATATCCACATGTGGAATATAAAGATAGGAGTGTACATTCATAACTGCAAACAACTACTGCTGGAATTGTGTTTCCAAGCAGATTGGTTGTTTATCCCCATTCCTGGGCAACTTGTGTTAGGAAAATATAATTCTTTTTCCTGTAGGTTCTTCTGTAGTGCATACTTATACAGCATCTAACACGCACAAAAAAGTTAAATCGCTAAATCTCATTTTTCATATTTATTTTAATAAAGATCTGAAATTTAAATAAAAAGCTATTAACTCTTTCTTTGATTTACCTTTTCTTAATAAAAAAGCAAGCAAGAAAAGTCAGTTGTCCTTTTCCTTAATAATTCATGAGCCCCTGTTGGGAAAACTTCTGTAGCATTATACGCTCTCTTAGGTCATATGGCTTTTGCTGAACTGGGAAAGGATTAATCTAAACATTCAGTTCACTTTTACTCCTGAGTATTTTTGTTTTTTAAAAAAGTAGGATATTTTGTGTCTGTTTTTCTGATATTATGATTATTGCATGAGGTACACTGGGTGAGGGTGCGAAATATTTATTAAATAAGTTTTCAGAAGTACAGTGGTTGTTGTCTTAGAGGAAATCCTGTCTCACAAAGGGAAGAATGGGGATTTGTTCTGTCTAATTTTTGTCTTCTAACTGTGGCAATTATGTTAAAAATTCAGTTGTTTTAGACTGCCTTTTCAGCTGGTGGACAGAAGCACCTTCATTTGGCAATGGGTTATTTCCATTAGCCAAACAGATTACGCTTATAATTTAGCAGCTCAATTAAGTGTTTAAGGTCAAGGTGGAGAAATCTGTACCCCCAGATCCTCAAATGCCAAACTTTAGCTGAGTGTTGAGATATTCATTTTGGTAAATCATGTAGAACCACTTGGAAAGGTCTTCAAATATGCAGAAGGCCTCTGGAGAATGTTATTCTCATCCCAAGGCTGTAAAAGCTCCACAGCTTTTGAGCTTATTGTGATTTTCCTGATCAACTAGTATAGACTATACAGGATGGAACATTTTCAAGGGATGGAGGAGGATATTTGCATACCATATACGAGAATCTTCTTTTTTTCTAGGTGGCCATAAAGTGTTATGAGGACTAATCCCCCTTGGAATCTACTCTGTTGTTTCCACTAGGATTCTGGCACCATTCTGTTCATGGGATTTTTCAATACAGATTTGTCCTCTCATACTTGAGTAGAATAATCTAGTCCTCACTCTGTCCAGAATACCAATTTTCCCAGTAATGGTGCTTTCACTGTTACATCCGTTTTACACAGGCATTTGCTATGTGGGGAGCATGGGAAGGAGTGGATGAAAACTCATAACGCCACCATCCATCCAGTCTTTCAGAGGTGATTATATTCTCCACAAGACATAATGCTCTTGCCTTTTTCAGTTTTTCTCTAGTGTGCTGAATTGTCAGCAGGGTAAATATTCACCTTTCTTCATAAATAAGTAGTGGCTTTGTATGAGGTCTAGGTCCAGCTGCAGATCAGTAAAGCTTTGAATAGCACTGGAACAAACCAGCTGCACAAATGTGAGAAGTTCATGCAATTTCTTCTGGTTAGGATTCACTTTGAGGTTGTTTACCCACCCTTAAACACAAACAGGGAAGGTCTATTATTTGATCAGACCTGACTCTCAAACAGAGATCTCATTATAGTGGCTTTCAACAGCACAGTTGTGTTTTCAAACTTTGAGAGATGTAGCAGCAACTCATTATTACCACAATGAGGAGGAGAACAACAAAAAAAAAAAAAAAAAAAAGGATGCTCATTTCTTTAATGGCTATTAAGAGATAAGTATCCCTTTATTTGTCATGTCTGGTCAAAGACTGATCCAGAAAGATGCCTCGTATCCTGCCATGCTCTGGGAGATCAGTAGGTGGTTCCATATATTCTGGCTGAACCACATTTTTCATGAAACTAAGTACCAGAATACCATTAGAATTAATGAGATGAAATGGCACCTGGCCCTTTAGCTAGCACAGAGAAGGCTACAGTCACAAACACCACCAATGCTTCCCTGCTACATCCTTAATTTTGTAATCAATCATATATAAATCCCCCCCTGAAAGTAAAAATTTTTCTTTTCCACCCATTCCTTTTCCTCCATTCTTAATTCACCTTTCCAGATGAGACTGGGGTTTTTGGGAATAAAATCTCATTTGCATTCAGAAACCAAGTTTTAAGAGTAACTCAGTACATCTAGTAAGACAACATCTGATCTGTCCAATCTCTGATCGATTTAATAGGGGCAAGGGCATAGGCAGGCAGGATTTAGGATTTTCCTTCTTATTTCCACAGAGCCCTTCTGGGTATTTTACAAAGCTGCTAAAGTTCACATTGTAGGACAAGGTAAAATGTCTTTGAGGCATAGAGTAGCACACATTTAATGAAGATAGAAAGCCAATCACTTAACATCAGATGAGGAACAGCAATTTCCTTCAGTCTGGCACTTTGTGTATTGAACAAAATTGCATGAGAGCTTTGAGCACTAGGAGAGCTGTCAAGCGGCCGTTTGTCTGGGAGCTGGAGCAGTCCCCTTGGAAACAGCTTAAACCTTTTAAATGAAAGCATTACAAAATGTACATCTGTGTGCAATATATTGTCTATAGCCTCAACTGTCAAGGGCCAGGCAACGCAATGGTTTTATATGTTTTTTCCTGATAATAATTTTCATGCTTTCACATGTAAACATAGCCTCCTTTCAGATTAAATAGTACTTGTCTACTCAATAAGCAAGCATTATACAAAATGTTTGCCCTAAAAACTGGTTCAGATGGGTTATCCAACCTTACAACATTTAGCTCAAAATTTGTGATACTCCCTGGGCCTTTACATTGCACATATATAGAGATTTCTTGTTAGCTAAGGAAAAATGAGAAACTTGACAGTCACCCTCTGTACATTATGGTGAGAATAAGTGGTTTTGGGGGTTACCTGTTAATGGACATACTTGTTGCCATATGTCATCACATGTATATAACACCAGCCCAAATTTAGAAGTCTGTATTATACCATCATAAGTGAACTATGAATGTTGAATTCTGGAGAAACATGTTATTTGTTTTATTATTTTACCTGGTTTATAAAACAATGTATTTATTATTCATTGTACTTTTTCTGGCAACTCTGAAATTGGTTAACAAAAAAAGACATTAAAAAAAAGAACACAAGAATAGTACATATAAAACATTAATCTAGAACATATTTAGTCTCATGGTCTTATACTGCTGTATAAGAGCAGTATAAGAGGGGCAGCTCTTCTGAAATCAGCTAAGTCTTAACAAGTAAAACTGCTTTCAATGAGAGGAAAATCAAGTCTGGTTTTTTTCTAGTCATCTCTCTGATATTTCCTTGCCTGTCTCCCTGCTCATCTTCTCCTCTAAAGCCTGCTTGTAACTTGTACTTCCAGCAGCCACTTTCTTTAATGAAAAGTAATGCTGAGCACCGAGCAGATTCCACTTCAGCTTTGACACAAGGAAGTGGATTTAAAGTATCTGACAGAGCTGCAAACTACATCTGATTGGGCATTTTGGCAGTTAGAACTATTGCTTTTCTTGCCTTTGACATCTCATTTTTTTCCTCTCACTACACCCATCTATTGCTTTTAGTCCCCACAGCCTTATCCTTAATCCAGTCATCAGCTTTCCCCAGAAGTATTTCATAACAGATATTCTTGGTCTTCAGCAAGAAGACCCTCACCATGCCCTTCTCAGAATTCATTCCATTAAGCAGGTATTTGGCCAAAGTGATGATAACAAGGACAAGATCACTAGAAGGATCTGTGGTGCTGGAGCATGTACAAAGAAGGGCAATAGAATGTTAGGGGTTGGAAGGGACCTCAAAAGATCACCTAGTCCAACCCCCGTGCTAGAGCAGGATCACCTAGATCAAGTCACACAGGAACATGTCCAGGTGGGTTTTGACCATCTCCAGAGGAGACTCCACAACCCCCCTGGGCAACCTGTTCCAGTTCTCTGTCACCCTCACCGTGAAAAAGTTTTTCCTTATGTTTACCCTAAACCTCTTGTGTTCCAACTTACTCCCATTGCCTCTTGTCTTAGCATTAGATGAGATTGAGAAGAGTTTGGCTCCATCCTCCTTACACTCACCCTTGACATATTTATAGACATTAATGAGGTCCCCCCTCAGTCTCCTCTTCTCCAGGCTAAAGAGACTCATCTCCCTCAGCCTCTCCTCATAAGGGATATGCTCTACTCCCTTAAAAATCATGAAGCTGATGAGGGGTCTAGAGCAAAAGTCATATTAAGAGTGGCTGAAGGAACGGGGGTTGTTCAGCCTGGAAAAAAGGAGGCTCAGGGGAGATCATTTCACTCTTGACAACTCCCTGAAAAGAGGTTGTAGAAAGGTGGGAGTTGGACTTTTTCTCCCAAAGAACAAGAGATAGGACAAGTGGAAATAGCCTAATGTTGCACCAAGGGAGTTTTAGGTTGGATATTAGGAAAACTTTCTTCCCAAAAAGAGTTGTAAAACCCTGAAACAGGCTGCCCAGACAAGTGTTGGAGTTCCCATCCCTGGGGGGATTTACAAGATGTGTAGATATGGTGCTTAGTGACATGATTTAGTGGTGGACTTGGCAGTGCTGGGTTAAAACCTGGACTTGATGAAAGGTGTCTTGCAACCAAAATGATTCTATGATACTATAAATCTGAGCAAAAAGATCACAAAATCAACATGAATTGGTTTTCATTATATATTCTTTCTAGATTACTTTTGTGCAAGAGCACAGCATTGACTATTCCCTTGCGTATATTTACAAATGAGAAAACAAATAGCTGATCAAGCATGTTGGTGAAAAGTATACAGTGGAAATCTCATCTTTTGTTACAAGCACAAGGACACATTTTCTATTGATTTATACTGAACTTGATGTGAAATAGTAAAAGAAAAATAAGTTTCTTAAAGAAAATACCATTCCATCTCTTTCCCTCAGAATAAAAACTGTAGGTATTGCATGATGTGGTTATGTAGTTGTGAATCTTCATCGTGAAATTTTGATTGCTTATTGGCACTAAAAATCCAACCCTCCTTCTCCAGCAGGGCTTTCCTATTGGTTTTCTATGATCATATGGAAAGTGATGCTGAATTTGAGAAAAAATATGATGAGAATTGGTCCAGTAGTTCACAGAAGAACAGAAGAGCTGTATTGCTCTTTTCTGAGTTTTCTGATGATAGATGGTATTGTGGTTGCTGTTTTGAAGATATTATTCATGCCATGACAGTGATCCATTGGGATCAAAATAAATCCACAGCAGCAAAATAAACAAGCATGAATCAGGCCTATTGTAAGCAAGTGTGGGAGAAAATAGTGTTTATATGACAGCTGGGTAGATTTTAGAAGTTGAAAATTGGGAAAGCCTCCAACCCAATATTTAAAAGACAGCTACTACATGGAGTAAGAGTTTACAGATCAGCAGAACAAGCTATCAATTTTCAATAAATTATTAGAAGCAGTTTAATGAGACTAACCTCCTGGGAAGTGTGGTGGACCAAGTTCAGAGGTGCACTTGCAACAGAGTTCTGGCTCCAAGCCACACCTGGAGTGTATGTTGAGGTTTTTTTCCCCTATCCTTCTATTCTTCCTGCTGCCTTTAATCTGCTGTTACTCTGCTCTTACTGCAAGTAATCTAACCATTTGATCCAGTCTCTCACAGAGAGATATCCTGCTCTCCTGCCTTCCAGAGGACATTGAATAGTCATGGTGACTATTGGTGACATAGCATCTTGTGACATGGTGGCTTTCTTCTCCTGCAGAAAAAGAGGGCACCATCCAATGCCACCATGAGTAAAAAACAAACAAACAAACAAACAAAAAACAAAGCTAAAACAGAACAAACAAAAAAACCCAAACAAAATTACTATGGAACATCAATAAAATTGTTACTGAGTAAGATACTTCTTGACAAGTTTAGCCATCTAAAGATTAGTTATAGCTGTTTGTGGATGTTTAAAATGACTTCATGGAGAAAAAGCCTTTGAAAGCTATTAATCACAGCATCTCTTTCTCTGACTGAAGAAGTGCCTAAATCACAATTTATTGAGATCTGGGAGAATATCTGTTGTACTTAACTCTTGGTATGTTTGACTGGTTTTGATCTGTTTTCCTAGAAATCCATGTTGGTCACTTGACAAGTCACTATTCCAACACAGTGCAGTGATTCCTAGGGGAATCACTTTGGCCTACTGCATCATTAATAAAGAGAAATAAAATAACTTTCTGAAGGTGATTCTCAGTGCTCAGTTGTAAAAGTAGCATAATGATTAACAGAACAGGAACACCAAACTTTGGGAAAGTTGTGTCTGTTACTGGCCATGTGTTATGTAATAGATCTGTTAAGACGTGGAGCTCTTCAAATGCTGGATGCTGGTAGATGATGGAGGACTAGGGCAGAAGACATAAGGAATGACTTTCTGAGAGTTGTGATCCTTTCACTTGTAGATTTTAAACTCCTTTTAACATCAAGAGTTTTCCAGGGGTGTAAAGCTCAGGTAAGTTATTGGGTTCTTTTAGTTTCTGCCACGATTCCATGGTAGGGGGGGAATAAAAAAGAAGGTGGTACAAGATGAAGAGTGTGATCATTGCTAGAAAATACACCATTTATTTACTGTTTGCATTGCAGCAGCAATAACAAGCCCCAACTAGAATTAAGCATTACTTTGAGAGACTTAAGACTCTGCAAGAGACTTGAGAGAAAGTGAAATTGCTGGGGTGAGTTAACCAAGACTGCATAGAAAGTCAGTGGCAGAGCTCAGAAAATATCTTCTCACTCTCAGGCCATGGCAGGAGACCATTGTGCTACTGAATCAGCAGAGACGGTGATTTATTCTTTCTGTACAGGAATATTTGTAATTGAACAGCTGTTGTCAGTCTGTTTAACAAAATCTGAAGGAAGGAAAGATCTAGTTCTTCCCTGGGAAATAGTTTACAGTTTTCTGGATATGACTGGATTAACTGTCTGTACTTCTTCCTTTTCTAATTTCACCCCATCATATTCAATTCTCCACCCTTGAGCAATCCTAAATAATTCCTACATGAACTACTGTTCAGTAATCTAATAAGACAGTAAAGTGTGCCTTGATATCCTAATCAAGATAGTAAATATTTAATATAATGCACTGTATAAGGAGCAAAGTAAAATTAAATGAAAAGTCAGATAAAATGAGCTTAAATACAATAAATACCAGTTACTATTCAGTACAGAGAAGTTGCATGTGTATTTGTTTCTTCTCAGCAGTGTTGGCAGCCTACTTTTTTGTGGTTTTGAAATGGCATCAGTAACCACTTGCAAGTCTGCTTCATTAAGTCTGTTAAAATAATTACTGATGTTATTGGCTTTTTTGCTTGGCATCACAATTTATTTATTTTTTTTCAGTTAGCTGCAGGACATCAAAAAATCTGTGTTGCTGTGTTAATTTCTTTCTTTCTTTCTT
>JANIJG010018311.1:6372-18398 GCA_024611175.1 Megaceryle torquata | reverse complement strand
TATATATTGTTGTTTTTTTTTTTTTTTTTTTTTTTGTAATTAAAAACCAGCAATGCCTGTTTGGATTCATGATTGAAAAAAAAGAAGGGAAATGCAATGTATAAAGTTGTCAAATGCAGATAATGCACATAAAGGCTTATTATATAAGTAAAGGACTTATTGTTTATATGTCTGGAGACCTGCACTATTTGATTAGACATATGTCTAAAAGAAACACCAAACTATTTGTTTGTTTGTGTCTATGATTTTAAATATATAGGGGTTTTTTAACATATTGTAGCAATCAATAACATATCTGAAAATTTTGTCTTTCATAGAAATACGATTTCAATGCATTTTCTGAAGAAGCATTTTTGTACACAGGGAGGAACAAAATGAACTTGTAAAAGAGGTAGATTTAGGGCTTGCTGACTTGCATTTATGTGTTGTAAAAATATAAACACAAGGATTCCGGTATAAATATCAGCTACATTTTTTTTTTCTCACAGATTAAAGGAGATATTGACAAAACATTATGAAAGAAAATAGTCATAACACTTTCTTGGCTTTAAAAAATATATATTTCAAGTTACCCCATTTCTAGCATTTTAAAATATTTTTATTGTATAGCCTGTAGATGGCAGTCTTGTACCATTCAGGAAATGATATAGATTACAAATCTATATATATATAAATATATATGCACAGTCAAAGAAATAGAAAACATTAGGAAAGTGAGAAGGAGATGGAGTTTGTGGTGTTTTTCATTTTATTTTCCACATCATGAGCTGGTAATTGTATAAAGTGTGAAATCTCTGTAAATCTGATTTAAATCTTTCTATGTTTCTGCATTTTATATACTTATGGAAATAATCTTACTGTCACAACGACAATAATACAAATAATTATCTCTAAACTATTGCTGATATCTAGTAGAAAATACGTGCCCCTGGAAAAGTGATGGAATACTGTCATGCTTCACTAGGCTGAATGAGCGTAGACAATTTCAGAACTGGACATAATACATATGAGTAATGGGGAATGTCTTTTCCTTAATGTGTATTTCTAAAATTACAGTGGGAAGAAACCTTGCACTTGGGAATATAAAAGCCCTAAACATTAAGCAAATTTTATTTGAATTACTGTGGAACTCTTGGGTTTAATCTGAAACAGACATTAATTTGATAATTGTGCACCAGAAAATAAGAACACATACATCCTCCAGTAAATCAGCCAACCCAAAAAAAAGCACCATAAAATACTTCTGACAGCAGATTTACAGGAAAATATTTTCTCACACAGTAGGCAACCACACAACACCTTCATGTATTCATTGATAGGTAGTTATACCATAACTGATATGCTTCATGCATCTTAACAGCATGATAGAGTAAGCACAGTCTATGGAAATTTACGGAAAGAAAAAAAAAAAAGAAACCAACAGCAGAAGACCCTCTAACCAGTTTTATGACTTCTCTGTATGTGTCATGTCCTTTTTTATTAACAGGCTTTTCCTCTGCCTGTGAAAAGCTTTATAAAGGATACATTACAGGGGTGCAATGTAAGAATCCTAAACAGATACTCCTCCATAATGTGGTTTTGTGCTTTCAAGCCTTTCTGGCTTGCAGAGCTAATTTATACTTTTTTTTTTTTTTCCCTGTGAAATTGTTTTTGATTGATGCTTTAATGAAATATTCTGTATTTGACCAACATGTACACATTCTGCTCTTTGCTGATGCATCACATCTGAAGCATTACTTTTCATTGCCAATATATAAAGTGGGTGGTAACGCAAGAATAGAAATTAATTTGCCTCAGCAAAATAAAAACACCTCTGATATTCAGCTTCTGTTCCTTAGCCTGCTATTTGAAGAAGGCAGATCTTCTTTTCACTTGTTCATGAAGTTGGAACTTGGAAATATATATTGGCCAATATAAATAACTTAATTTATTAAATAAACATTTTATATTGCTAACCCAGACTCAACTTTTTGTTCCTGCTTCTTATACTAAACAGAAAGAAAGTCTTAATTATAAAATCACTAGCTGTGGACTAGGTTCCATTACAGAATCCTCTGTAGATTTCCTTCCTCATCTTAAGTGTTAATTTTAGTCAAATTATGACAATGTTTCATTTGGTCCTTATATGTTCATCATTGTCATTTGTGTAGTCACTTCTTACAAGATGAGGTACTCAAAAAGAGCTTGTAAATGCAGATGTCTGGTTTTGAAGGCCGTCTGGTGCTGCACTGTGTCAAGGTTTGCCTGGCAGAAATAAGTTCAATTTCTCTGTGGGATCTAAACACATAAACTTCTTCCCATTCCAATTTAAATGTCTTAGAATGTGGTAAGAAATATCAATATACCTTTATATCTGAAGTGCTGTGTACCTCAACTCTTCATTCAACATGACAATTTAGCTTGATTATGTTTTGAACTTGGACCAGCAGAAATGTTAAAGCATAGGAAATAGGGAATCAAGGATGCCTTATTAGGAGTCTGGTAGTGTTATGCAAAGAAGGTGAACTAAAGGCTGAATCTTAAAGCATGAATTGATGGAGAGAAATTTTGCACCTCATACAACATAAAATATTATGTTCTTGGATTAGAGAAAATCTGAAAAAAAATCACAAAATAAAACAAACAGAAAAAACCTGAAAAGAGCTACTTAAGGAATAGAAGGAAGAGATAGGACTGGTAAACCTACAGTTTTAATCACTGTAATTAGTTATCAAATTCTGGGGTTTGGTTAAATCTCAAAATATGTTTAGTACTTTAATTCACTGAGCATTACATGATCCCCTTTCTGTACCTCTGATCTCTCAATAGCTCTTCCACATTACTTCCAGAAAATAATAAAAGGAATATGATATAAATACAGATTTAATTTAAAATTTCCTTTTCTTTAGGAAAAAAAAAAATCTTGGATCTTAAAAAGTATATTTTGTTCATTCAATATATATATAAAGGAAAAAATTAAAACCTTAAGATAACTGAATGAAAGGAAGATCCAAGACTTTCTCTTGTGCTTAATCTAAAACATGCCACTTGTATCAAGTGGTATTTCATGTCTCTGATTTCATCTGCGATATCAGAACTAATTCTTTTCCAGTGTCTTTCCATAAGAATGTATGTGCAATTACAGATGCTAAAACTGAGAACTTGACCAATTTCTATTGCTCATAGAAGCAATAACATTTCTTCCCATCACTCCCACAAATACTGAAATTTCCATCTAGTATTTAAAAGGATTCTTTGTTACATCAAAGTCAACACTCGAAAGTGCACTTCGTGTGTGTACTTATGCATTTCATATAGTATATTCACTGCTATAATGGGTAAATTTTGTCATGAGTAGAGTCTTTTCTGCATCCAAAAGAAAGCTCTGGTCTTTCCAGTTGTGGTGGTTTAAATTTGGTTTTCCTTGCAGTAGTTTCAATCATGACACTCTTAATTTTCAATCAATATTAAGGGATACAATCACCACTTCTAGTGATTATTCTAAATTTTACTTATTTATAGATGCAATATGCAGGTTAATATACCAGAATAATATACAATTCATAATGCCAGAGTATGGGCCAAGTGTTTTACTTGCTACCATACTGCCTTTTATACCCTTCTTAATATTTTTATTGGTGTTGGTAGTAAAATGCCAGGCCACGTTTAAGCTGTTCTGTAGTATCTTGATTTTCCTGCCCAGAAAAGTCAAGTTCCTCATCTCTTACATGTATATACTCCATTAAACTTCTTTAACCCACAGTGGATTTCATGTAACCACAAGATCTCCAGGTAGCAACATTCACTACATACTAGTCTGTCTGAAGGAACAGGGGACAATTTGATTTCTCAGTATAGATCCTATATTCAGTAGAATTACACCTGAAATGAATTTGACCTGAAAGCTTTCCTTGTCATCAGTGACATAGATTTGCTCACTGCTATTCAAAAATTAAAGATAAGCACTAAATCAAATACAATTTGTATCAGCTTGTGAAGAAACTGTCTTATAGATTGGATGGTGCTGGGCTAAGCTACAAAAGTATCTGATTATCTGGATATCAAGAAGGGCTACTAAATCTGCTGATCTATAGTGTGATCAACTTGGAGCTCAGTCCATTTCCTTTGTCAAAGAAGAAGTGTTCGTCAGAGTCAGTAAAACAGTAAACATGGAACCAATTCTGATAATGGACTTCTAAGTCTGAAGGCCAAAGCTTTAAGACAATTTAGTAATTAAAAACTGGTACAGACAATTTCAGATTAAGCAAGAGGTACAATGTTTTTAAAAAGTGCTTGCAATTAATAATTTTTTATTTCACTTGTTTGGTAGAGAAATAGCTGATCACACAGAATTAATTTTACTACGGATGTTATATCAATTATTTCAGCAGTTCAAGTTTTATTATAGGAGAGTGCCTGAAGTCTATTTTGCCACATCTAGCTTTGTATTAAGACTAATGAAGTCTGGAACTTATGAACATATCTGGAACAGATATGAACTGTGATTGTTAACATTTCCTCAGGAAGAAGACCTAAGTTCCCTCTGGACACCTGAGTAAGCAAGAACAGGGCATCTCCTCAGCTGCAGACTGAAAGCTAGAAGTCCCAAAAACCTCAATCCAACACCACCTTTGCAATTCTAAATTTCATACTGAAGGAAGTTATTAGAATGGTTTGGACTGGAAAGGACCTCTACAAGTCATCTAGTCCAAGCCCCCTGAAGTGAACAGGGACATTGTCAACTAGATCAGGTTACTCAGAGCCTCACTGAGCCTCACCTTGAATATCTCCAGGGATGGGGCTTCAACTACTTCCCCTGGCAAATTGTTCCAGTGTTCCACCACCCTCATGGAAAAGAACATGTTTTTAACATCCAATCTAAATCTACTCTTCTCTAGTTTAAAACCATTTCCCCTTGTCCTGTCACTACTGTCCTTTTTAAACTCTCCCTTTCTCACCTTCTTGTAGGCCCCCTTCAGGCACTGGAAGGTCACTATTGCGTCTCGCCGGAGCCTTCTCTTCTGCAGGCAACTCCTTAAAACTTCTGCTATGGATTTTCTGTGGTCTCAGTAAATTTTACATTATTTCTTTCTTAGACAACTAGCCACGTCTGAGCTGTTGTTCACAGGTTTAGCAATAGTCAATAGTTTACTATCAGTATTTTAACAGGCATGGAAGCTGGTATAAGGAATGAAGTGGAGCTTCCGCATCAGTGATCTTACTCACTCTCTTGTTTTACTTTTAACCTGGAGCCTTGCTTGCGTTTGAGCCCCTCGTACATTCTTGACTAGCCTTCTCCACAGATTGTATAGGATTGCTTAGCCTCTGAGATACAGCTTAGACCACTTCACCTGGATTCCATTTATAGAAGACTCCAGTGACTTGGCCATATGCTTGCAGAAATGCTTGAGGTAGGCACTTACTTGAGTCATCTTACTTAAAAAAGAATCTCCCTAATCGATGAAGACAGAGATATATAACTCTAATGGGCAATATGGCCTAATAACCTCCTGACTCACCTTGCAAAAGTCTCAAATCACCCTGCACTGACCATTAGAAGAGTTCTAAAGAGACTATGTTCCTAACTGAGGCATTTCAATTAAATGCCTAAAATTAAATGGTTAAAATCTAGTCCAAAAATCTGAGTAGAGCTGGGAGTCAAAAGTATGTCTGCCCCAGTCCACCAATGTAATCACAACACCTTTCTAAAATAGAACGTTTCTTCTCAGGTGGTCGTATTTGTGCAGCAGTAAAATTGATAGTAAGAAATATTCCAGTTGTACCTGGGTGATGATGAAAGTGAAAAGTTTTAGTATTAATTTAGCAAATAAAACTGCTTTTATTTTTTCAGTTAGATTAGGGGACAGAGACCTTGAAAACTGTGCTTTTTATTACAAAAATATCTTAGTTCATAAATTCTGTCCATCTTAAAGCAATTTGATTTACCTTATTGAACATCCCAAATAAAGATTTCTTTTTTTTTCCTGCACTGACTGAAATAATTTTGCTTGGTATTTTTTCTGCATTTATTTTTCTTACAACTACTGGGCTGATGACAACTCACTTGTCACACTGCTGAATGATTATAATCAACACATAATTGAGGCTTTGTGCTAGTTAGCCTTTGCAAATTCAATTTCTTTAGCTAGCATGGTATAATTATAGACAGATCTATAAATCAATATTACATGCTAATTACCAATATCAGAAAATAATAGCTAAAATACTGTTCTGAATAAACTGAATTTAAACATGCACAGACTGCATAAATAAATTGCTCTGTTCTCCCCTTTGCCTCAATTTTTGAGAAAATACTTATACTATATTCAATCACACCATATAATTCCTACATCTAACCAAGTTGTGTTTTGGTTTAGTTTTGATTTGATGTTACAAATACTAGGGTGTTTTGGAACTATTAAAAGAAGACAGTTTTTAAAGGAGCACTCAACAGTACTTTGTAAAGACCGTAAAGTTCTCAGACTGTTTGTTTCTGCTTTCTTACAGAAGGTAATCACTGGTACCTAATCTTGATTGCAATCACATTTTAATGACATTCCTTATCCTTCCTAATCTTTTAGCTTACAATTCTTTAACCTTCATGTGAATTTAAAAAGAGAAAGAGAAGGAAAGAGACTCAGTTGGGATGTGTGGTAATTGGCAAAATGCAAAAGGGAGTCAATTATCTCAGATTATTAACACAGGAGTGCTACATCTGGTAGGGACTGAGTCTGTTTGTCCAGAAATACCTATCAATTAAATAATTAAAATCAAGTGTTGGCAGATGTGATCTTGCCTATCATGATTGCATTCTTATGATGTACAGGATTTGATAGTTTTTCAGTTTAGTATCTGGGAGGTTTTTTAACAATATCTTGGATGTTCAAAAGGTTGTATGCACAATACATGGAAAGCTTCCTAGGAAAATTAGAAATCTGTATGTGATTGTTTAGATTTTTCCACTTGTACTAGCTTAAGCTCTGCTAGAACGATGTAGAAAGTAGAAACGATTTGTATTCTTATTGTGCACTTTGAGTCCTGAAGGAAAACCTGCTGGGATTGGCTGCAGATGGCTTCATCTTAGAAAAAGAATGTGCCTTCTAACAGTTACTTGTTCTGTATGCATGATCAAGCAACAGTCAATGGTTTCCTGTGCCTCATTAACTGTGGTGACAGGAAGAAGTATGATTCTCCCAAAATACCTGCCCTTCCTCCAAACTAAGGTAACAATGCATGGAGGAAACACCGAGACGGTTGAATTTCTTGGATATATATTTTATTATCTTTTTTTTTTTTCTTTATTTTTTTTTTTTTTCATAGAGCAAATCAGGAAGCAGAAAAACCCCAACACATTAACATAAAATTATTGTCAAATTCTTGACAAGAAATTAAATCACATTATAGTAAGCTTGAGGTGTTGATATGCACATTGTTACCTTCTCTCATCAAATGGAAAGAAGGAATTATATCAGCTGGGCAATTTTAAAATGTTTCTTATATTTACAGGACCTTTTAAAAAAATGTGCCGTTGATAGTAATTCTCCAATGCTTTAGTATAAGTCCATATGCCTGTAAACAAGGATTTTCATAAATATCTTGTTTAATGTTCTGTATTTTAAACTGCAGGGGAAAAGGTACAGCTGAAGTTTCTGGCATTTCTCTTGAAGCAGTGAGGCCTATGGATACTAGATGGTGAATCAGAAGATACATTTAAGGTTCATAAATTTTTTGCCAAGTTGTTTTGTGTATTTGTAATCAAGTTACTCTTTCTCTCCACAGCTTTGCTCCCATTTCTAACATTTCTGTGTTTTCATTATGCCTGCTAAGATTCACATAATTATGAAGAACATGTTTAAAACAAGTATACTGGTGTGTGTCTCAAAAGATCTTCTCTATTGAATGTAAAGGAAAACCTTTTGATTCAAATGTGACAGCCATGCTCAATTCTGCCCAGGCTCTTTCAATTCTTGTCCCTAAACTAATATTTTTTTCAGTTTAAACACTTCTTTTTCCTACACCTCACAAAATGAAATATGAAAGTATGGTAATACAATGACCATAAAAGTTATTGCAGTTTAATGCAGCACATTTTTTTCATAATTGTGAAAGATGCACTTATTTCTAATCTTGAAAGTTTCTGAGATACAAACTTAAAGTCCTGAAAACCTCAAGACTGCTACATTAAGTTGCAATAGTTGGCCCTGGAAAACATACATCTGTCAACTAATGTATCTAGTTCACAGGTGAAGCATCACAATGAATTAGTCACCCAATATTCTTCTTTAAAACTCTATAGGGTGTACTTAGGACATTTTTATTTCATGGGAAATGTGTCCTACATAAAGCAGATGATGATACAGTATTGTAGAGAGATTATGTTGCTATTTACTGAGAATAAACTGTCTAATACATGTACTTCCCACTGATATTCAATTTATCATCTGAAATTCTGTTATAGTCTAAGAATGCTTCTCAAGTAATTATGATTCCTATCATCAGATTTATTTTTTCTCATATATATGGTGAGGCTTTTTTTTTTCTCCCACATACATATTAATCCACACATTTATATAAAACTATATATTATTCTGGCAAGGTAAATGAAGTCCTTCAGTTGAATATATGTGCCTAACTTAAACCTCACTTTGAAAGTAAACAGTCTGCACATACTTTTGAAAGGACTGACAATCTAGAATTTCTTATTCAGTAGAGCTGTAGCTGTCTGGATCTCTAGAAAGTGAATTAGCCACCCTAATGAATAATAATGTTAATTACATATATACCTGTCTCTTATTGGTTTATGTACTCAATCCGTAAATACTCACTAAATTCAGATGTCTGATATTTTGTGATATGCATTATGCGCATTGTATTATGAATACCAGACTAAGCTTTTTTTTTTTTTTTTTTTAAAGAGACTGCAGTTTGCCACACGTTATACTGAAAAAAATTCTAGCCATTAGAGATGTATTTTGTCCTGTTACATGTTCCCCAACTAGCTAAACTTTAGTGGACAATTAGAGTGGGCTGAAGTCAATAAGCTAATTTTTTCCACCTTTCCATACTTAGTGACATGCTAAATTAAACCAGGCATAACAAGTTTACTTGTAAATTCAAATAATAATAAACACAAATGAGTTGTAGAATTTAAATTTATTTATGTTTACTAAAAGTAACCAGGATGGGTGGGTTTACTGGTACCAGTGTTTAACTACCTAAGCAGTGTTTAACTGTAAAGTTATATTTAATTGCATAAGCCACAGATGATATCGCCTCAGCCTACGTTTTCAACCCAGTGAACATATGTGATGGTCATTAACTGGAGAGACATTAACTCAGCTCCCACCTTTGAGAAATCTTTGTTGGTTTAGCAGATATTACTTGTTTTGTGAGGATTAGGTAATTTATGTACTTACAGGAGAATCTAAGAAAAAATTTCAATTTAGAGGGAAGGATTTTCTTTACAAATGGCTAGAGTGTAAGAAGTTAAAATAATGAATGATCAAACAGGCAGCTAACTTGCTATTACATAATAGATGTAGAAATAGCAATATTTTTGAAAAATAATTTTACTCTTTTTTAGACAGTCTTTATCAATGTCCTTCTTATATACACTGTTCTTCCCAAATGTCTTTCACTCTCCTTAACTTTATATCTGACTGCAAAAGAGCATCAGTTACTCCAAATAAGAAGTCACAAAAAGCAGCTCTGTTATTCTCTTTCTTCACCTCTTCTCCAGCAGCTGGACAAGATGTAGGTCTGGATGGGCCTCAAGCACCCAGAGCATCTCATAGAGACAGCCTGTTTTCTACTCCTCTTAGGGTCCTAGAGAGGGCTGTTGGGGCAGCAAGCCTGAGAGATAGTCAAGGAAAGAATAGTGATAATAGTGGATGTGGAAACATAAGGAACAAATTCAGGACTTCACACACAAACACATACCTGCCTCTTCAGCCTTCTCTCTGACAGGAGAGGTAGTAGAAAGAGCTGGCAGGGCCAAGGATCTTTTTTACCTTTTTGTCATTACCTTTTTCTGCTACCCTTCCTGTAGTGTTCAGGGTACAGCTTTTAAATATATTGATTGTTTTCTTTACAGAAAAAAGAATTCTAATTCAATGATGTATTAATAAGGACATGGGGAAAAGTAGTAATGTTTCAGTTGTTATAACCTTGCAATATGAGAACAGCAAGGATTGTAAGCAATGATCAAGTTCTTTATGAGACCACTAATGTAGCAGGAAATAGAGAAAAGATTTTTCATTCATCATCCCTGAAAAGACTTGTCTAACCTTTCCCATTGCACTTGTGGTAAGTGTACTGGGAATTGTTAAGGGTACTCTCTTGTTTTTTCCACAGAGGTTAACTGCTGGTCATCTTCTGCTGTCACCTCTCTACTCTATAGGTGATAACTATTCTTTTCTCTCAAGTGGTCTGATTGTTTATCGTTATTACATTATTCTCAGAGCAACTATGGTATTTAGCTTTAATTTTGTTCCTTCTTGTCAGACCTGATGAAAGGACTCTGAATATGTGCATGGACATGCATGCATATGTGTATGCATTGTGAAAATGTGTCATCTAGAAACTACCAACAGCTAATAAAGGTAGGCTTACTTCTAGTACCTTGTGTTTGTACATTTTCTGTCTATGTATCCATCTTTCTGTCTGTCAGGATAGTGTACAATAACCTTCAACATTTATATGCTTTACAGTACTACCTGTTAGTGATGAACTGTTAAGGGTTGTTAGTTGCTTTTTTTCTTCATACCTTGTATAAAACAGTTGTCTTTGATTCTTCACATTGTATAGTTTTCACTTTGATTTCCTCCACCAATAGAAACTGCACTGGAAAATTCTGTTTCAAAGGAATTCATATTGTATATGTTGAAGTATGACATATCAGCATAGTGGAGTTTTTCTGGAAAACACTGAAAAAATTACACAACAGAACACAAGAGGCATAAATGATCAATTAGTTACATAAACAATTGACAGTTCATACAGCTTATTTTGAAAATTCATGTCTGTCTTTTTATATACCTTGTACAAAGAATAATACAATGTATGCATACTATTTTATAAGATAATGACACATAAGGTCATGCTCCTATATAAAATTGAAATAAGATGAAATAAGGAATTGTTCTTTTCTTCCATTTACAGGTAGGAATAACTTCTATGAAACCATTTTCTGTCAAATAAGAAAGCAAAGCATAGAATATATAGGAACAAAAAATATTCTGGGCAAGTACACTCCAGTATGTACAAAGCTGTTCCTTTTCCAGAGTAGAAAATCTGAAAGCATGCCTACATAATACTTGTGAGTACTGTGCAGAATTCAAAGAGAGCTCTGACACAGTAGAGTTTTTGCTGTATGCCCAGGATGAGTAGACAGGCTGAAAGGTAGACCAGGCAGTCTGAACTCAGTGAGGTGTGGATGCCACTGTATAACTCCTGGGAACAGATGGAGTGTATCTGCATATTGCTGTCCCAGTAGTGTTGGACTATGGCTATGTGTTTAACCACCCCTCCACAACAGTCAAATTCAGTACTGAACAGGTGACCATTTACATAGCTTAACTGAGGGCACTACTCTTGATGGCATGTTATTGGCCACTGTCTATCACCACCCTGTGATAATATCCAGACCTGGTTCAGGAGAGATCTCTGCCTACAGGTAGTGTATATAAGATTGTGCCAGGCCTTAAAAAATGTTTCTACAAAACAGGGTTTACATTGTCAGACAACCATCCCTGTCTCAAAGCAAAGCACATGTAGCTGTGATTTCATGCTATACAAACACAGGCCTCATATTAAATCAGGCAAATCAGATGTAAGAAATATAGGAATAGTATTTTTAATGTACATATTATTAAGGGCCACATACTTAGGGGTGGTTATCATAATTTTCTGCTGCTCATCTTCAGGGCCAAATAATGGTCCTTGGATTAGTATTTTTTATCTGCATAGACAGATAAATATCATGGTAAAACAACAAATAATGTTTAGTGCAGCTAATATCTGCCAAAGAGAGTCCAACAGAGGGCTAC
>JANIJG010018309.1:0-30394 GCA_024611175.1 Megaceryle torquata | reverse complement strand
CTGCCTTTGATCCCGATCTGTGTGTTCCTGAATCCAGTACCAGAATCCAGCTCCTGAACACAGCTCCCATCTGCTGCTGGGCCCAGTCTGGGACTTCCCCAGTTCCTGCTCCACAGCATCAGTGGTGGTGGTGACATAATTGCCGCTGGGGGGGGTTGGGTTTGATACTGGGTTTGTATAGATTTGTGTATATTCCATTTTATTATTCTCATTCAAACTGTTGCAGTTTCCCTTTCTACTGGCTGTCTCTCTCCCTTATTCCCTTTCTCTTCCCCTTTGGGGAGGGAGAGGGGTTAACAGAGAGTGTCTGTTATAGGCCTAGTGGACATCCCTGTCCCTGAACCTTGACAGCTTGAAGTGTGTGGAAAGATTGTTGGTTACTTGGGAGAAAATTAAAGCAGAACTAAATAGTTTTCAGTGTTAAAGCAGAATCAGCTAGAACCAAAGAAATGCTTCAAGGAAAACAAAAGAATTTCACTTCATTAAGCAAATTTTCCTGGCAAGAATCTAAGACCATAGAAGGTACTCACATTTTCTGCTCATGTCTTACCATGAACTAATGTTCATCACCAACTATACCAACACACAGAACTGGACAAAATCTTGGCTGGGGCTTTTGATTTCAAAGGGGTAGTTTTCCCTTAGAGACTAAACCACCATAATGTAATTTCTTTATAGCCTGTTCTTTGCTGTGATTTTTTTGAACAGACAAAATACAAATGCAGATGTAGATGAAAATGGGCATAGTTTGTCAGACCAAAGAGCAGTTCTTTGTAAGAGCTCAGCATCCCAACTCCAGCAATGGCCAACAGCAGTGCACTGGGTAACTCACCAGTAAATACTTTGCCCAAGTATTTTCCCAGCCTGTAGCAATTTGTGGCTCAGAGACTCCTAAGCCAGAGGTGGTCTTTGTTTTTAATCTCTCTTACTGGCTTAAGCTATTCCCTTTATTCATCCTGCCATGTTCCAAACTTTTCTGCAACAAATTCACTTGCATAAACCAAGTGAGCAGTTTATTATTCCAGTTAGCCTAAGAGTTGTGTGGGCATTAGCCAGCACCATTCTCACCAACTGAGCAGAGACCACACGAAAGCAAAATATGTATTCTCCAGGGTCTAAAACAAACTCACTTACAACACGTGATGATTAAAAAGGAGGAAACTACAATTCCAACAACAATAAGGACAGCTTCTACTTCTTGTAGCACCGAGCTGCCTTTGCTATTTCCTGCCACAGGAACCAATTGCCAGTTGCTTGACACTGTTAACATGTCTGAGACACCTCATCAACCATGACTTGAGCTTTTTCCTGTGCAGGACTTCAGAAAACAAGACTGTTCTTTGTGCTCATCCTGGTCTGAAGATTTTTCAATGGCTACATTATTCCAAAGCTAGTGAAGTATACTTGATTTCCACTGTTGTGGAGTTTTTAGGTGTGAACAGTATTTGTCTAAACACACAGATGATGCTTTCACATCGTCTGGATACTTCATTTGGAAGAAAAAGTCTTGAAATAAATATGAAAGGAACCAGCTTTCTCCAAGCCACCATAAAGCAGTTAAATTCTTCCAGAAAACCACAGAGAATGTTGGCAACATGCTAAATATTCAGTCTTCTTGGAAGAAGGGGGAAAAAAAAAAAAAAAGGAAGAAGAAAACAGGAAAATATGAATGAAGAGACTAATTAGTATTCCATGAGCACTTTGAACTTAGGCTGTTATCTTGCCAGACAAGGACTTGCACTGTGAAGTGTTTTTACTGAACAAGCTTGAAATACACCCCTATGTGAAGAGGTTGACAAAAACTTTCTTCAACTATTTTGTTTGCAAGCACAACGTGAGCCTGGTATTTCAAAAGTCTGGAAAAAAAGAGTCACAGCAGAACCCCCAAACCCAGCATTTCAGGATGAGATAATGGAAAACTTGTGTGTCTCAAAACTCCTCAAGTTAGAAGCAGAGCTGCACAAATGGGACAGGTAACTTCCTTGTTACCCAACCAAGTCATAAAGTCCTAAGCACAGTCAGTCCATCCTAAACTCTGCCAGATACAGCTCTTTCACCCAAAGAAAGCTGATCTTCCAGACTATTCACAATGAGTGGTCCATCAGACGAAAGCTACCATTTATCCTGAAAGGAAATCTCCTGGAAAAATCTAAACTCGGGTATGAAATTCCTGAATATTCAAGAATAGAAAAGCTCCTAAATAAATGCAGGTCACTCACCTAGACACTTAAATTCTGTACATGATTTTTCTAAGGCTTTCTGTTTCCATATGATCTTTTAATGTCTAACTTTTCACCATGGTTTGAAAAGGAAGGCTACAAAATTCTTTCAAACCAACTCCAAGAAGCAGCACAAATTCAAAGTATGCTTCTGGTAAACATTTTGATTACCACTGGGGCTGACTGATTATTCAGCTTTATCATTGCAAGCCAACAGTTAACTAGGACATTAATAAAGACAGTTCAGAAACATCTCAGCTGACGAAGCCAAAACAAACATGAGTGTTTTTTAAAAGTAAGGAGGCCAATAAATATTGTTTTGTTGGTGTCTACAGCCACTGCTTTGGTATCATTTCAAGGCAGTAGATAATATGGAATGATAGCTTTAATCCAGATGGAAAAATCACAGTTCAACCAGTGGCTGATTCAACAAATAAAGATTTGCAAGGTACAAAATGAGCATTTGCAAGAATGCCAAGGTGACCATCGTTGTTGGGCTTTTATCACCATTTGTATTTTGTTTGTAAAGGAATATTATAACAAGTAGGGTTGTGCCTTTTTTCTTTTTTCTTTTTTGTTTTCATTTTAATAAAGCAAGATAAATGAACTTGGGAGTCTAAACCATGTAGTTCCTCATCCTGTGCTTGTAATCCTCTATTTTGCTTTTGCAGTTGTCAAACAAACATATCAGAAATTAAATGTCACACAATTAGACAGCTCTGTCAGCTGGGCTCCGGTAAATGTTTTTGAAGTCTAAATCTTGGCACCAAGTTTGAAAATTTTTGACTCATTAATATTTCTTATAGAGTTTGGTTTGGTTTAGCACCTGAACATCTTCAGATGCCCATTCTTGTTAAGCAGCTCCCAGTTCTGTAAGTAATCCCATTGAAATAGGTGGGTTTGTTCACAGAAAATGAGATTAAATGGTAAGCGGGAAATGGCAGATTGCAGCTATCCTCTGAATTTCACAAACTGCAATTTGCCTCAAATTCCTGAGACTGTGTTAGAGTTACTTCTGTAATGCAGGTGTTGAATGGATGAATTGTGTTGTCTCTGACCGGATTAGCATTTTTATCCATTTAATCCTTCTGTTCATTTTGGTACCATCATTCTAAAATTTCAGCTGGTTTAATCCTGTCAGAGAATGATTTACTTCATCATCCATGTCCTGAAAAGAAGGTGAAGAAGTGAAAGAGTTGTGGGTTTGTGTCTGCTTAAGGTGTCTATCAGAATTTTGAGAAAAGTATGGTAAAACATATCACGCAATATTTTTTTCTTTCACAAATGTCAGAAAAAAAAACCCTGTCACAGACATGACAAACATTTTATTATATGGCACTGCTCAATGTGTTTTGCATTCTGCTAGTTTGCCAAATTATATAAAAATAAAGCTGATGGTATCAATTAAATCCCAGACTCTTTTCCCAACAAACACATATTTTACCATTTAAATGGTATAATTTCTTTTGATACTGATGATATCATTCCATCATTTCAATGGAATCATTCCTAGCATTAAGGAGTTCTCATCAAACTTTGATTTTGAGACATCATTCTGATATTGAAGTGGGATTTTTACAGTTCAAATCCTCTCATACAAATAAGAGATGAACGAATAATTTATGCTGATTGGCAGCCTTCTTGAAAGCAATCTGGACAATTACGATGAGTGTCATGCAGCTCAGGTGAAGACACGGTATACCTGAGGTAACATACTGGAATCAGCAACACAATTTTGTGATTATTAAGGTTTCCACAATTTTTTACCAATACATCAAAATCATATCTCACTTACCTTATAAAGCTGTTATCATTTTATAGCATGTTTGTTTTAGGGGAGCTATATTAATGCATTAGTGACCTGTTTTATAAAATAAACACTGGCTGTATTTCTTTACTTGTTTTGTATCACACAGATCTGTGTATCACACAGATGCTGCTGCTTGTCTGGCAGCAGACAACAGAGCGCTACTGACCTTATGCCTTTCAAAGCCCACAGTCCAAACTGCTGTCCCCATGGCTTCTGAGATCATGGTAAATGTTCCCAGTAGTGTTTTCAAATGAAGTCTGGATGATAAACATGCTTGTTGGTGGTATACGAGACACCACATCACATGCTGACCTGCATTTGGCAACCACTGCCCTTACAGGCTCACGGAGCTCTGCGTGACAACAGCAGAGTTGCCGCTGCCAAGAGACACCATTCTCCCGCCTGGCACAGCTACTACAGGTGACCTACAAGCTCAGCTGAGGTGTAAATACAGGTCACGGGCTATGTGTGTAGGAGACTTGCTGAGCTCTCCAACTTAAGCCATGTTATTTTAACTTTAGAACTGGAAGGTTTCCCCATTTCATCATAGAATGGTTTGGGTTGGAAAAGACCTTTAAAGGTCATCTAGCCCAACCAGGGCTCTGTCCAGATGGACCTTGAATGTTTCCAGGGATGGGGCATCTTATGAGGATGGGGAGAATTGAAGAACTGGATTAAGTGACATAGATCTTAAAATTAGTGTGAGCTGCCCGATTCTGATCCCAGGCACTACACCACTCCCTATTTTGCAGAGTAAATCCATGTTAATGCAAACACGAAATGACGACTCTTATAACACCCACACTTCACAGTTTTCTGGAGACAATACCTCTGTTTGACAGAAGAAACGAGAAGCACAGAATGGGGGCACTGCTATACAGTCAAGACTATCTTTAAAGGGTACTCTGAAAACATTCCCCTGATGGATTTTTCTCCTCTACTGGCTTTAGCTAGAATGCCAGTTTCATAAATGCTCATTATTAGCAGATGGATGTATATCTGGCATGATACTGTAAAGAAATCCTGTCTCTGTGGGTCCTTCTGGGAAGTTCTGCAAAGGGTGAAAGCAAGAGCATTTGGTCAGCTGTCTAGAAGTAGCCAAGTAGCTTGAAAAACTAAAGAGAGTCCAACACAGAGCTATGAAGATGATGAAGGGACTGGAACAGCTCTCTGATGAGGAAAGGCTGAGAGCCCTGGGGCTGTTTAGCCCGGAAAAGAGAAGACTGAGAGGGGATCTGATGAATGGTTACAAATCTCTGCAGGGTGGGGGTCAAGGAGAAGGGGCCAGGCTCTTTTCAGAGGTGCCCTGGGATAGGATGAGAGTTAACGGTCAAAAGCTGGAACATGGGAAGTTCCACCTCAACAGGAGGAAAAACTTCTTCACTGTGAGAGTGACAGAGCCTGGAACAGGCTGCCCAGAGAGGTTGTGGAGTCTCCTGCTCTGGAGACCTTTAAGAACCCCCTGGACATGTTCCTGTGTGGCCTGCCCTGGGTGATCCTGCTCTGGCAGAGGGGCTGGACTTGATGATCTGCAGAGATCCCTTCCAACCCCTACCATTTTATGACTCTCTGATTCGATGATCTGTACAGGAAATTTAGGCTGGTAAATCATTCCAATCTAGTTTAGCTTTGTTCCAGAAAAATCCATTTATTCACATAAGATGAATGAAGATGTCACTCTTTTAGGTCCCCCATGCCTTTCACCCCCTTCTAATATTCTAAATTATTTCCAAGTGACTTTAGTTGGTTCTCCAGTAGAAAAATGGGATTTTATATATGCTTATTCATACATCTATGACCTAAAATGGAAGGAAGCAGATGGAGGACTATGGAATGCAATGCAAACTTACACACCAGCAGGACCCATGTTTGACTGGGGAGAAGAGCCCTAAACACTCTCTTCTCTCCCCCCTCCCAGCTGTCTGCATCCATACAGTCAAAACGTCACAAAGATTTTTTTAACTTCACCTGCAAGGGATGTGAGGGAGCAGCATCCCTGGGAAGCCAGGAGAAGGCTTGAAGGACGCAGTCTCCCAGGGCTCTCAGGCAGCTGGGCACGTACAATCGGTGCTCCATGCACCTACTCAAAACCATATGGTCTGACACAAAGCCAGGATCTGTGGCTGCCTACAATGATGCCCATGGCCACCGTTGCTGTTCCTGGCACCACCACCACCACCACCGAGTGGGGCCAGACAAAAGCAACCGCAGAACCCTTTGCTACATTCCACCGAAACCGCTTGGTAGTTCTGGAAACCTGAATTGAAACTGGAATAAAGTAGGAAATTCTGTGATCTGCCAACAGCTGCAACTGGCAAAGATCTCCAGTTTGATGCCCCTGGATGGTACAACCCACAAATGCTGTGCAGTGGCATTTGTTCAGCCCTGACTCATAGACTAGACGAATGCCACTGAATGAATCACCAGCAGCACTTTCCGCAGTACCTAACGAGGTAGCTCATCCAAATATTGATCAGCCCCAAGTCTCTCTAGGTTTTGGGATCTGACATAGCATAGTCTAGGTTACCACTGATGAACAGGAGTTTTGGAAAGGGGGCCTATAATGAGCAGCCAGGATGGCAAAACATCAGTTGGCACATCCTTTGTCAACAGGAGTTACCTTCTGCCTGCTATTAAGCTATAAAAATGATGCGAACACTGATGAAATTCAAGAGAAATAGCAACTTAATAACAGAGAACTTTAAGGCAAATTTACAAAACCACTTTATAAAACATCTCATTCTGTTCAGTCCACTGCTGCAGAAGGTCATTAAGCCAAACACTGTAGTAAAATCATTTCGATCCATAACGGTTGAAAGGACAAACATTAAGCAAAGGATAATCACGAATTAGCATTCAGGACATCAGCTTGAATATTGCAGGTGTTAAGGGAAGATAGTTTCTCTCTGCATAAGTGCCTGGAAAAGCATATTTCTTCTGTGCTTGGGCAGCAGGTGAGGGCCTGCCTCAGGTGCTTCCAGCCACGCAGAGGCTCCTTGCTCCTCAGGCTCTGCTCAGCCTCAGGGCGGATGGGCTGAAAGTCCTTCGGCTTTTGCTGTATTAATGGCGGCCTCAGTATACAGGGAAGAGGCAGCCCCTCCTGCCTTCACTCTACCCAGCAAGGGCCCAGCCTGGGCCAGGCTCTAGCCCAAGAGCCAGCCCAGGGCCAATCCCAGACCCCAGGGCCGAGGCCGAGGCCAAGATCAAGGCCAAGGTCCAGGGTCCAGACCCCAAGCCCCAGGCGCTAGCCCCAGACCTCTGCCCCACAGACACCTTCCCGCCCTCCCCCCAGGCCCCGCCCACCTGCTGCTCCCGCCACGCCCTCTGCATAGACCCCGCCCCTCCCACCCTCAGCCGCCCCCTCCCCGCAGGGCCTGTGGCGCAGGCGCACTGTGGGCCGGAGGCAGCTGCCCCCTCGCGGCTCCTCCCAGCCCTCCACAAAGATGGCGGCCGCGCGCCGGCGGGCGAGGCGGCCGGGAGCGCTGGGGCGGCGTGGCGAAGGTGGCGGCAGCGACGGCAGCAGGAGCAGCGGTGGCGGCCGCGGTCGACAGTGACAGGTGCGGGGAGGGGAGGAAAAGGCGGCGGAGCGGCGGCGGCCGAAGCGCAGGTACCTCGAGTGGGCGGGTACGGGGGTGGGGGAAGCGGCCGGCCCAGCGCCGCCCCTGTCCGAGCTGCGCCATCGGGAACTCCCCTCCGCTCCCCGCCCTGGAGCCTTTGCCCGCCGGTGGCGGAGAGCGAACCGTTAGCCGGGAGAGCCGGCGGGGCCATGGCGGTGAGTAGGCTCGCTCGCCGCCCCGAGGCGGCTGGCAGACCGCCTCTTTCCTCTCCGGAGAGAGGGGTGCGAGGGGACGGGGGCGGCGTCTCTACCTGCCCGCGGTGAGGGGCGCGGCGGGGGCAGCCCGGTCTCTGAGGTGACCTGCCCTAAGAGGGCCGGGAAGCCCCGCTGAAGAAACTTTCCGTTTTCCTCCCCGGGCTTCTCCGCCGCTCGGAGGTGTCTCTCCCGGCCGGGGCGGGGGGATCCTGCTCCTGTCAGCGCTGGGCATCAGCGGGGCTCCCCGGGCAGGGCTGCCGCGCTGCTGCCGCGGGAGGAGGGCGGTTGTTTGGGGAGGAGAGGCAGATGCGAAGCGCGACCAGAGCAGCTGAGCCGGCTGTGACAGGAGGGGAAGAGAAGGAAGTGGTGGCTTCCAACACCTCTTTCTTTCTGTCCCTCTTTCTGTTGTTGTTATTGTTCTTCTCCTGTTAAGCCGTAAAGGTTCCTTCGGAACTCCCAGCTGAAGGGGTTGCGCGTGTGTTTATGTAGATAAAAAAAATCTTCCAGAAAACACTCTAATCATCTTGCTGAGTGCTAGCAGAGGCATTCTCTCAGCTAGATTCGCTCCTGATTCCTCCTTTCCCAAGTTTTACCCAAGATTGGTTTTAAGCTAAACAGAAACTTTTTGTTGCCTCCAGGAAACTAGAAAGTGAAACCAAATAAAAACAAAAATGAAACTTTACAGCTGATTTTTATTGTGCGGAGTAAAGAAAATAGAAACAAGGAAAAAAGAATAAAAACAAAAACAAGAGAAAAGATACTGGGTAGGAGCAAATCGTGCTTTATGAGTGGCATCTCGGAACATGTCAATAATTTGTTTCAAAGGCTGTTTATTGGTGATTGAAGGAATGCCATGAAGTAATATTTGCAGAGTGTTCTTTCTTTTTAGAAATTAAGTCTGTGTTTCATCAAATACATACCTGGTTATAAATGTGTCAAGTTATCAGGAAGACTTTAAGCTTCTTAATTGCTTTGCTGCTCAGTACTTGATAGCTTCTATCTTAGAAGCTATAGGTCCCAGTCCTGCTAAGTTTTGAGCTTAAAAGAAGCTGGTTTGTTGTTATGGCAATGCATAACTTTCTGCAGCACTGAAATGTAACTGTAGCCACGATGTGAGTTTACATCCACAGACGTGTTTAGATTCTGCATTGAGAACTAGTGTGAATCACAGCAACTCAGAATTCCAGAAAGTACATTCTGTTAAACTTTTTCTGCCTATTTTTTTTCTTTTTTAAGGAAACGATCTCTAATTCTACAATCTAATCACATGATGAATGGAGAAGTAGCGAGCTTTCAGGTATAGAGAAGGCCGTGCATGTACGTGAAAGCTGGAAATAACAGAACCTGTCGTGCTCAAGGTTGCAAATTAGATCAAATTCTTGATAGGGCACGTTCCTACTAAGTGTGGGAGAGCAGGAAGGGTGCTGATGGAGTTTGGAAACACGGCATCTAGTTCTAGATTCATTCTGTGTATACAGAGTGTACCCAAGTCATCTTGACACGTGGATTTTATATGGGACTTGCTTTGGCAATCTGTACCAGAATGGTGGGGTTTTTCCCATGATTTGGGGTGGAGTGAATGCTTTATATGGGGGCATTGAATGCTGATTTTGGCAGATGAAGCCTTCAAGGGAGATGCAGATCCTTCAGAAAGGCCACGACTGGATGCTCACTTGCTTCGGTCACCTGGTCAGGATGAGAGCAATCTGCTTTGAGCAGAGTCACAGGCTGACTACTGTAGATGATAATATTAAAATAGAATTAGAGGAGTGTCTCTGTTTTTTTCAGGGCAGATGGAGACTTTCTGAGGCTTTTTGCTGTATGACAAGCTCTAGGTCTGTGTGTTTGTGTGAGGCTCAGGCACGCAACAGTTAAGTTACTTGATTTAAATCTGTTAGTGGTATTTCTGCCTCTTTCAAGTTGGAATTTCTTCTAGTTTGTGAGCTTAAAATCAAAAGCTTTTGATTTTTATAGGCAATAATGTAATGGAATTGCAGGAACTCGAATTATGATTCAGACTATAACGACTCATTTGCTTTGGGCTGTGAGTCCTGTGGATCTTGGGATACTTTTGTTATTCTTTGCCTTGTGGCCATGTAATTTTACTTGAATTTGGACCTACATCAGCTAACTCAACGCTGTGCTGCTGATCATTTTGGCTCAAGATACCTCAAAGAGATTCTTCATAATTGATGCTGCAACTGTAACTGCTTAACCAAACATGCTTCTGCAGTGTTCTCAGGACTTACTGGGAAGCAAACCCTTTAAAACCTGACTTCAGGAGAGGTAGAATTTTTCATTTCTGTTAATACTTTCTCTTAAATGGTTTTAACTTCTGAACGCTTTTAGGCAACACGCTAATTAACCTTGCTGCAGGTCACTTCTGAAATACATGATTGTCAACATGTTGGACTCTAGAAATACTGGATCCTTGGAAGGTGTTATGTGCTGCTGTTTTGATTGTCCATTGATACCTCTGTCAGAGTGACAAATCCTCTAACCTATCTCTGTCCCCCTTTTTGGGTGGATGGGGGGAACTGGTAAAAATATGGTCTTGTTCCCTACTTGCCAGGCAGTTTTTGTGAGGCTGCAGGCCCAATTCCCAGATAGTGGTGTTCTCCAAAGCCACTGGAACCTGAGCAATTCCTGTGTTCATCCAGCAACTCTGTACCTCTGTTTTTTTTTCTTCCCCTTCTCTAGCTTCCAAATATTACGGGATTTCTAGTTCAGTCTCTGCTAAATTGTCTTCAGGTAGCATGTCGTGTTTCATCGGTGCATGTCTGTGATTTAAAATATGAATTGGGTTGAGTGTCTCTGTTTCTGTCAATAACACTTCTGTATTTTATCATCCATTTCTTTAAGACTGTTGGCTTGGGAAAATTCGTAGGTAATTTGTAGCAAAATTCAACTTGGCTGCAGTTTATAGTGCACGAGTTGATTTGTGAGCCATTGCTTTTCCTGTAGGACCAGATCTAGTAAAAATAGATTTGACTTGGACTGTCAACTCTTTCGCTTAACTAAAAGATACTGTCTGTATCTCAGGAAAACGATAATAGTTTGGAATGAGTACATTGCTGCTTTTTCTGTTCAGCAAACACAAACAATGTTTATTTTGCTCATGGGGCCAATGTTTCCTGAGCTACAGAAATGACCATTTTTTTTTCTCGTTCTTTGCAATATACAGTAAACTTTGAGCTTCCTTAATGCTGATGTTTGCTTGGTGTCAGTAGAAAAGCACTATTAGGCTTGTTTTGGTTTGGTTTTTTTTAGCTTGTCTATCCATAAAGTGTAGTGGTTTTGTTTATATCTGGTAATACTTTAGGTTGTCATCCTGGGGTCTGTATTTCTTGGGGCTTATGGGGTAGAAGGAGTTTTAGGAAGTGTTTGTAAGAGTGGTATTACATGTTTCTTAGAGGTTGTCATCTTAAATTTTTCCAATTAATTTACTTCTAGTTGGGACAAGGTTTTTTTGGTTTTGTTTTTTTTTTTTTGAAGTTGTTGTTGCTCTTTCTGTCCCCGTCCCCCCTGCCATGTCCTGTCCCACTCACCCCCGATCTGGTCCTGTTCCAGCTGCTCACATATTCTTGAGCCTGTAACCAGTGAAAATCCTCAGACTTTCTTGCTAAGCTGTCATAGATTACTTCAACAAAATGCAGATGAAAACAGAATTTTCTATGCCCTTTTATCAGTAATTAAACTGATTTTTTAGCTGTTGCTTTCACGCTGGACTTTCCCATATAATGAGAAGCCTTTTATGCTTATCTGCTAGGTCACTCACCCTTTCTTGCTTGTATTATTAATCTGTTTTGGTTAGAATAAGTGCTGTGGAAACTGTTGGTCTTCATTTTGATCAAGGACTGTGTTACTACTTCTGGGTGAATTGGTTTAGGGTGCTTTTCTGTTTACAGCTGTAGTAGCTCATGTTTGGAATATCCTGGTTTTTTTCTAAACTCTTTTTTTAAAACTTTAGCACTGTGTTCATTGGTGGTGTCTTCACAGCACGCCTCCAGCTGAGTTAGACTGGACATACTTAGCCCTCTTTGTGATCGTGGCTCCAGATAAACTCACCACTTCCATGTAGGCAAGCACAATGGTTGGTTTCAGTCTCACCAGTCCTACCTGTGTATCTACCATTTTGCTTAACTGAATTTATATTTTTATCTCCCTCTAAATTTCTGCTCTTTCAGGATGTGTGGACTCTCTTCTGATTGTACTGTTCTGCACACAAAACATCACTGGTACCCTCTCTTTCAGTTTAGTATCTTGAGTGACAAACACCATTCATCCCGACAGCAGTTAGCAGAAGTTAAATGGGAGTGCTGAATATTCCTATAGTGCATCTCTCCCCCACTTTGCTTCCAGAACTGTTCCGAAGCATTTAGGACAAATGAAAAGATATGCTGCAAATTCTCTTCATTTATAGGCAATGGGAAATGTTGCACCTTGTTATATATCTAATTACTTTGAGCATAAATGAAAATATCTACAGGTTTTCAATCCAAGTTCAACCAGTAGACATATTTTTTTATAATCCATTAGTAAGAGAGAAGCATTACACTAAGATGTGAAAAATGGCTCTGCTTTCCAGAAGCACTAAAAAAAGTCCTTCTTCCTGGCAATGTACAGGCTTCTATTATATAGTGTCAAAAACCAGCTTCACATCTATGAAAATTTAGGAAATTGAACCTAGGAATGGAATGCACTCCATTGAAAAAACTGCCGAAGTCTGGGAAATTGTCCACAAGGAAACAACAAGGTCCAAAAGGATTTATACTGTGATAGGTGTGGATAGATAGTAACATGATTCAGTAACTGGGAGTGAAAAGGACTATGTGATGCACAAACTTTACCTTCTGCACACAGAATTTGCTTTGGGATTTTTTGGGGGATTTCTTTTTTTTGTATATTGGTTGCATTTAAGTCTGTGGAGCTCAGTTCTTAATGTCTTTTGATGTTGAATAACTTGAGGTGAAAATTAACTTAACAAACCTAGAACTTTAGTGTTACCTGCATTATAAAGTGGAAAAAAACCTCCAACCAACAAGCCAAAACAAACAAGCTGTAGTTCAGAAGTGTAAATACTTCCTTTTAAGTGCAATTGTACAAATCCAGTGTCTCTGGTAAACAAAGCCCAAGCTCTACTTACATATTCAGTTAAGATCCTACAGGCATGGGCTTATTGCTAAGATGCTGTCTCATTTCCCCTTGCTAACATAATATTCTTAATACCACATCTTACTGCTTTGATTACAAAATAAACCCTTCTTCTCTGACTTCTGGTTTTCAAACTGCAGTCTTGTGTTGTTGAGAGTTTGTTGTTGTTTTAACTGGAGGAACTGTCTCTACTAGATGACTTGACAGAAGGAAACTCGGACGTAAGCAGCAGACTATTAAGTGGATTAGTTTTACTTGGGGGCAGAGGAACACATTGTAGATGGTGGTAGCAAATCAAGTAGTAATGATCTGCAAAAAATGTGCATGTAACTGAAAATCTGTAAGCAAAAGTTGAATGGATGTGAGGGTCCAACACAAACTTTTACTTAAAACATTTTGGCAATGAGAGAAAACCATGACTTTAACTATGCACTAATATTTCAAAATATCTCTTGTTAGGCTGTTAGGGGAATTTCTACTTTAAGACTAAATAGCAGAAGCCACAAGAGTTACCCTGCCTCTGCAAATTCTATAGAATCTATTTTAAATATTAATGGGGAAGACCATACTTGAAGAAAACTATTTCTTTATGCACTTTGTCTAGTATGGAGGTACACTGAAGATGTTGAAATAAAAGTACTAAGAAATGGGAACTAAAAGAAGCTGTGGAAGTGAGTAGCGACTGTTGACAATGATCAGTCTCAGTCGCAGCTGAAATGTTTGGATTTTTTCAGGCTTGCTAAAAACTTGACTGCCCACGTATAGTAATTATGTCTATTACATATTATATATAATATTAGTATATTCCACTTGATGGCACTTTAGTGGTAAGGATAAATTGTCATATTCAAATAATGTATCTTAAAAGTACTTCAGTACATTTAATTGTGTACTGATTGCAATACAGCTCCAAACAGATTAGTTTCTCATTTTGTAGCTTTATTTTTTGTTAAAAAATTGACAACTATTCAGTGTTGCAACTTCTTGTGTAAAATAGGAAGCTGAGAGCAGCTTTGTCTTCTTGGCTTGATTAGGCAATCAAACTAGTTAGAATCACAGAATGCCTTGGGCTGGGAGGGACCTCTAAAGGCCGTCCAGTTCAGCCCCCTGCAGCGAGCAGGGACATCCTCAACTAGATCAGGTTTCTCAGAGCCTCATCAAGCCTGACTGAGTATCTCTGGGAATGGGGCCTCCACCACCTCCCTGGGAAACCTCCTCCAGTTTTCAACTACCCTCATAGTAAAGAACTTCTTCCTAACGTCCAAATATAGTTGGTCCCATGGTGGTTTTGACTGACTAAAACTTTTCTTGGCGGTCGGGGTGGAACCTGGGAGAAGGGAGTGCTTATATTGGCTGAGAAACCTGCTTCTTGATTTGCTGGTCTTCCCCCTCAGTAGTTGCAGAGACTCCACCACTGGAGAACTCTTCCATGAGTAGCATATTCAGTTCAGAGTTGTACTCAGCTTGAGATGCTGTTTGGCTACCTTGCTTAATTTTTTTTTTTTTTTTTAATATGGCATGCAAATAATTACTTTAGCACCATTGTGACCAAGGTTACTATCAGGGAAGTGAAGCACCTGCCAGGTGACTGTCTCTTGAGGTTTTTTTACTATCATGGGCTGTAGCTTCATGAATGCTGTGTATTGACACTGGAAGAAGCAGTTCCTCCCTGCTTATTCCTATGCTTGGCATTCATTTGTGTATTTGCATAAGTGAAATGGATGGGGCAACTGTTTTATGTTAAAACTGGCTGATTTTTGTTCATCTGAATTTTAAACTACATCTGTGTTCCAGTTTAATTCACCGTGGTGTTGACCAGTTGCTTGCAGTGGTGCAGGTGAGAGCTGCTAGTATGATTTAGCAGAACTGACTTAGAGCATTTTAAAGTCTTCATAGAGGAATGTCTTACAAATCTATTTGTCGGGCCTCAAAACACCTCTTTTCACAGTGGATTTTTCATCTTGGGATGTAGTTTCCGTATACCTGTCTTGACTTGTCGTGTTCTCTGCTATTATCCTGTTCCTTATGGAAGCAGAGACCTACAGGTTTTCCAAAAAAGAAGCACTGGAGAGAGATTTTTAAATATGTTAAACTTAAAACCTCCTCAATCCTTTGCCATTTTGCATTTGGTTGGCATAATTTTCATTTTTCAGAATGAACAGGAAAAAGCTGTTTTTTCTGAGTTCTTTAAAAGCTTCTTGTTCCTTTTGAATCATGCACTCTTTGTAGCTCTGACACCAGCAGCTGTATCTGCAATAAATTTATCTCGCTGACCAGTTGCATCACATTAATAAAAATATATCCATGTTTTTAGTTTGCCTTAAAGGAATCGTATGAAAAATGATTTGGAAAATTTGTCCTTGCTACTCATAGCTACTGAAAAGGGGGAATTGATAAACAAATGGGGGAGTAGCTTGATTCTTGGCATTGAATTTCCTTTTCTTTCTCAAAAAATAAGCGTGTTGCTAAACAGAATTGATGGAAGAGTAATGGTTAACTGGGAAAGGCCAAATTGCTTTTGAACCCATGTGATCTTTAGAAAATAAACTGAAGGAAATCCAGTTCTGGCAGAAGTTTAGAAGAACCTAATGTAGCTGGTATAAGAGTAAAACTAGAAGGCTTTAAGGAAGTTCTTGAGAGTAACAGGAGTGTAAAACAAAACGGCCACATGCTTGAGATCAGCGTAGCATAAATAAAGTGGAGTTGCACTGGAGATCTTTAAGTGGTGCAAAAAATCCACTACGTACTTCGCTGACAACTGGTGCTGACAATGTACTCGATTTTTAAAATGCAAGCTATCAAATCAGTTCTGAGTCAAACGAACAGATGAATTCTGATTTGTGATACGATTGCATGTACTGCTTCCTAAAAGTTACAGAACCAGTTTAGGCTTCTTTTCTTTGAAGGTTTAAGTGGGAGGGGCAAATAGTTGGAAAGTACTGAATTCTTCTTATGCAACAACTTCAAGTTGTATGTGCTTCAGCCAGATAAGGACTGTGGATGTTTTTTTGAATAATCTTAATAGCAACATTTAAAATCAGAATCTGGTGCTTTCAGGTAGTCTTCTTTGCACTGCTCTCGTTATGTACGTACGGTCAAGTGTTTAACAGTTGTGCTGGACAAGATGAGGTGGTACGTGTCCGTGAACATATTGTGCCTTTCTGGATGACTGGCTTACCAGTTTCTAGTTCTTCCCTATGTAGTCTTCATCTTCAAAAGTTTAGTTTTTACGTCAGCTGCTAGTAAGAGTGTATCCTCTTTGGCTCAGATTCAAAAACTGCTGGCTCATAAATACAGATGCATTAAACTTGAACAGCTGGAGTGTTTCCAGTTATCTACTATGCATTCTTGTATAGGTTATAGCAACCATGATGCAAATGCATGAATTGCAGTTGAAACTGCTCCTAAGTCCTTGTGGCTCACAACCTGAAGTATGAAGGTAACCTGAAGTAAGTATTCATTTACTCCTAACTCCTGCAATGCTAAGGTTTACTGATGTGTGGCTTGGCCACGGCCATTTGTGTTTTGAGAACAAGAAGCAGTAACTATTGGGAATGAGTTAGATTCAGAAACTGGTTTTGCTGTTCAAGTGCAACTTGAGTTTGCTCATCAGTCTGTACTTTCTTCACAACAGTATCACATTCATTTTACAACTTTAAGTGTTTTTCTTTGAAAATTGTTTAGTGAGTGTCTGTGACACCCCTCGAGAGCTACAGCTGAAGTATTTCCATCTTTATGATAGAGGTTGTAGATTCTTTTTTTTCTATAGGGGGTTCCATCACTTATTAAAACATTTTACACATCTTCATTTTTAACTGTTGTGATTTACAGTTTCTAGTGAACGTCAGACTAAAAGTTCATTGATTTACTTTACAAAACTATGATTTTCCTGTATTGCCTGTCTGCAACTTTAGTGTTATGAATGGCACTGAAGGAAATAGCCCATTCTAGTTCCATTTTACTTAAAAGGAGATTGTCAAGTGAAACAGAAATGTTCCACCTTTCTTCTAACAACAAGTAGCACTTCTCGGTTCTGTTGGAAAATATTTTATCAGGTTTTCCAGGAAAACCTTTTCTAAAGTGGAAAAAATACTTCGAGGAGCAAAGCACATCTTTTAAAGAAATGGCATATTAATTGAAATGACTGGTTCAGAACTGAACAAGAAAAGCTGGTATATTTTAATTGCCACATCTGAAACTCTGTGCCTAGAAAATCCAGTGAACGTATGGGGGAAAATATTCAAATCACTCAGCTCAATTTTGATTCTTTAAACACAAAACTCTTCAGCATGCTTTATAACTTTAATAGCCCACCTACAACCTTATGGATCCCTGGATTATTATATTTTAATACATTTCTACACCAGCTGTATCACCGTGTCTGAGCTTTTTCCAGTAGCGCATTAAGTGACACGAGTAACATCAGTTGCAAATTCTCTGTCTTCTTCACTCTAGGGATGTGTTGGCGTATTTTGTATCTAGATTTTTTTCCTCATGTCTTGAGCACTTTTATTTGTCCACCTTTATCTGATGATTTCTAAACTGGATGGTTGATTTGGCAGATTGGAAAGAATCGCGACAGTAATTTTTACAGGTCTCAAACTGGCAGGCAGGAGATCTTTTCAAGGGCTGTAGGAAATAATGAAGAATAAATTTATCTCACAGTAGGCACTAAAGAATGGACATGGTGAGTACTTAGAAAAGTTTAAATAGTAGGTTGTATCTTCTTGAAGAGTCACTCAGATGTGAGGCCTTAATTTACATAAATTAGGGCTTTATTACTTCAGCTGTTTGAAAGATTTATTTTTAAAGTTCACCTGCTGTCCTCATGTCGGAGAAGGCAAAATCAAAGCAGTTCATGCGTTAGGATTGGGTGACAGTTCTATGATCTTTTTTTGGTTCTGGTCTCTGACAAAACCTAGAAAGCATTGTCTTGTGTTCAGAGAAACTTTTGCTTCTCACTGGAAGTTGCCTGGACCTGGGGATGAGTCTTGCCTTTGGTTCCTGGGAGAGTGTAGCTGCAGGAGGACCCAGGTGAGGAATGTTCATCTGCTGTGCTGTATCGAGTCCGCTGGGAAAATACACCTTATGGCAGCCTTGATTTGGCAGCTGTAAAGTGATACAGGCTGAAGCATGTATGAAACTGCACTACTGACAAAGAAATTGTGGAATGACCCTGGTTTTGCCCCTTCTCCTATAATAGCAACATGTGCTTTGGAAACAGTTTGTATTGATTTCATTGAATCAGTTCCTTATGCTGCACCTTTCTGTGTTAGGCACTTTTGTCTTCTCGCTTCAACTTCCATCTTGTTGTGTATAGAATCAAGGCCCTCTGTAATAATAAATGTATCTGTCAGTCACCAGATTTGACCGAATTAGCATGTGAAAGAGTATTAAGTTACGGTGAGTGTTGTGGTAATAGGCGGGTAGGTAGAAAAGAAGCACTCTGTAAATTAGGAAAACTGAGGAAAAAGCAGTACTGCAAATTTTTCCATCAGTGAGCGCTAAAGAAGTGGCCTTACAAGTGCTCCAGATGTATTAAAACCACAATTAATTGTACTTGATATCAAATTCAATAACCAGAATCTATAGGAAAGAAGTCCTCCTTAGTTTTGGGGTATTTTTGTACACAGCAATGTTATTAACTGTCATTATGTTTATTACAGTAGTGCCTGCACCACAGTCAAAATGGAACACAGGTTTGTGCTGTGTACTTTATAAAAAAATAGAACTTTGAAATGTGTAATCATCTTCTAATGCAGCTTTCCTCCTTTTCTTAGGAGAAAGGCCAGAGTATAAAGTAATTCTGTTATGGACAGTGCTATGAGTCTGTCTTCCAAAGTTTCAACCTTAATTCTGCACACTTGAGTTTTGATTAGCACTGTTACTTTGAAATTCTGGATTGAGAATCCAGAAATTAATGACAGCTTTTAAGAGCTCGGGAGACGAAGAACAGTCACGAGTTTCGGTTCTGATCTACGGAGACCCTCTTAACTTTGGCAATGCATGTCATATTTTGATTGACTAATACTCTGGAATTCATAGAATAATTCAGCTCAGACAGGACCTTGGGAGATTTTCTTCAGCCCCTCATCAGGACCTCACATGGTCAGGTTTTGACAGGGATCTCCAAACTTTTTTGACCGTGTGCCCCATCAGTAAAAAATTTTTCGAGCCTACACCTCCAATTCATGTATATTTCTTTATTAATTATATTAATATACTAATGTATTGATAAATATTATGTACATTATAAAGCATACCCACAGAAACCCCAGAGGTTGAGATAAAGATGAAAGCGCCATTCAAAAATATTTTTTATTAATCAGTGACACAAAAAATATTTTCTTCCTTCACCCCAAAGGATTGTCTTCTGCATCTCTTGGGGTGTGTGCACCCTGCTTTGGAGACCACTGATCTATGGGGCTGAGATTTTGCAGCCTCTCTGGGCAACCTGTGCCTTTGCTACACTCCAGTGTGAAGGTGGCTCTTCTCCCCTTAGGACCAGGCAGACTTTCTAGTGGTGCTTCTGCTGTGTGCTTCCAACAGGAGTTTGATTTAAGATTGCCCAAGGAAGTGATTGAGTCACCATCCCTGGAGGTGTTTAAAAGATGTGTAAATGTGGTGTTTCATGAGATGGTTTAGTGGTGGACATGGGAGTGCTTGGTCGTACTCGGTGATCTTAAAGGTCTTTTCCAACCTAGATGATTCTGTGGTAAGCATCCTTCAGGTAGTGGGATCCAGCCAGTAGGTGATCTCCTGGCTGTTCTAGTGCTCCTGGCTTCTCTCTGTCTTTCACAGGCTTAAGCCCTGTAGCAGTCTTTCTGGTATCTCCCTTAGACTGGAGAGGAGGTGGCTGGGAAGACCAAAACTGGATGTGGTATTCCAGATGTCACCTTAAAAATGCTAAGTAGTAAGGAATAATTGCCTCTCTTCAGCCCATTGGCTGTGCTTCTCTGCCAGTACAGCCCAGTATGCTGTTAGCCTTCCTTTCCAGAAGGATGTGTGCTGCTGACTCATGTTGTTCTACCTTGGTGATCCAGCTGATTTTAATGCTGATGTGTTTTCAGAGACTATCCTTAAAATCAGCTGCTGGTCTCTTGGAGATGGAAACGCTGATCCTTTGCATGTGCAGAGGAAATGCACTGCCTAATGTTCCCATCCTTGCAACGTTTCTTAACCCTCAATAAACAAGTGACTGAGTAAAAAGCAGGGTTGTATATGTCTGTAGAATATGAGTGCAATGCCACAGAAATGTTAAAAGGACCAAATCTGAAGGCATTTAAGGATTGAGTTAAATTGTCATTGCAGTTCAGAACAGCAGACTTGCTTACTGAACTACTGAGTGGAACTTGGTCTTTGAGCCTTAATGTCACTTAGTGTTTTGGCTTGTTAGTGTAATCCATGGTTTATGCCCAAAGAACCATTAAGGAATGGATTACATTAGGAACTTTAGATGCCTTCACTTTGCTTCAGCTTTGATAACCTTCAGAATAATCTTTCAAAGTCTTTCCAGATCTGTATGGTGATAAACAAAATGAATGGCAATTCAGTTGGGGTGGTGGAGTACACATAGTTTGCTACCTAAGTTTCATGCAAAGCATTAACCTATCTACTCGGAAATCTCCAGAGACCTTGTACTTTCCTTGCATCCTAGGATGGCCTCAGTGCAGATTCTGAAAGATCTGTCAGCTGAGTTAGCAATCCTGAATTACCCTTGGAATGTCTATCACTAGTTCAGCATATTCAGTTCCAAGACAAGAAATGGTATAGCTGTTCCTGCAGCAATTGTTGCCGTACATGAGTCGGTATAGATTTCTAAATAACCATGCCTTTAATGTGCCACCAGTAGAAAATTACTTCTCAGCCACTGGTTCTGTGCTTAGCAACAGTCTATTACCTAGCTGTTCATCTAGTGGGTCATATTCCTTGTCTGGTCCCTTTTTAATACGTCCACGAGAATCGCGCAGTGAGTTGGCCTTAAATAAATCCTTAGATTTATCCTGGGTGCTATTTTACCCATTCTGAAGGCTCCTGCATCCATTAGTTTTCAGTAGTGCAGGCAATCTGACAGCAGGCTAGTGAACTCTTTGTAGTGGCTCTGCAGGCTGAACCATACCTGTTGTCCAAATGCAAGTTGTTTTTCTTGTGTCCTTTTCAAGACCTTACTAAATCCTGAGTGTATTGGGAAACTAGGTGGAGTTGGAGGATAGTTAAATCATCCAGAGGATTTTTAGGTGGAGTAAGGCTGAAATTATGGTACAGACGTGCTTTCCTTTCAGTATTTTCGAGAAGTTGTAGTCACTTGCACTGCTCTTTGAGTAGATAGCAACAATTTTAAGTCAGCAAATTGGAGACAAAGCTTGTTCCGTTGTTTCAGTGGAGATTGTAGTTATTTGCCGACAGATGCAGGGAAAATATCCTCGTTGGTATAACTGATACAACCTTTTGGAGAGCTTGTATTTGGCAGTCCACTTTTATTATTCTGTCCTTTTCAGAATCAACCCCTCACAGGATTGAGTTCATTCTTTTGTTGTTGTTGCTGTAGAAAGAATAGATTTATGTTTATGTATTAAAACATTTTGTTATGCTTAGCTTTTTAAACTATTCATGGCCATTTTAGTGCAGTAAAATGACTCTTTTATCACTGTCATGGTTTGTCATTTCCAGATTGCCTTTTTTTTTTTTTTTAGCTCTTCTTCCCCCTTCTTTATCCTGAGAGCTGAGCTAAAACCATGTTTTTGTGATGAGAAACCAAGAACTGATACTTTCCCTTCCTATGGGAAATTCACATGCTCAACAACTCAGTATTTACCCTTAATATTTAAGGGCCTGTCCACTTCAAATCCATGTAATTTCTGTGGTTTTGTTGGAGAAATATTATGTAATGCCACATAAGGTTTAAGACTGTTTTTTCCAGTTCTCCTATTAGTACCTTTATCAGCAGTATCTGTCACCGGAAGATTCTCATCAAGCTAATTGGATAAGCTTTTTTCCATTGATTGTACTTGTCTTTGAATTATTTACGTATTACATTCAGTGTTGACTATTCAGTTTTATTTGGCCTCAGAACGCTGTTTGCCATCAGGCCTAGATTGTCCCATTCACCCTTTTTCCATGCTGTATTTAATGCAAGACTTCGATTTCTTCCAGACCTCTGAGACTTTCCCAGGAGTCAAGTTACTTGCAAGTCTTTTTCAGAGGTCTGGGTGTAGATAACTTCTTCCAGAAGTCTTGAATGCAAGCTGAATCTGCCGATTTAAAAGCTGTTGGCTGTGCCTATTTGATATCCTTGCATCAAATGTGATATAATGGCATTTATTTCCAGGATATATTTGAGTATTTCTGCTTATTTTGATGCTAACCTTTTGTCCATTTGCTCTGGCAGAAGCAGTCAGATAACTTTTTGCTTTTCAAATTCCTATCTGTCTCTATTTGTCCTTATATCTAAAAAGAAAAGGCATGTACAGCTGGTGGACATGCCACATCTTACTGTCTGACCAGATTACACGTGCTGATCTGTACGGATTCCTGCCCCTTGACTACTGATAGGGAAGAGGCTTTTTGACCTTTCCTTAGTTTTCAAAACTAGTTCAGTGGCACTGCAGAGAAATCTAATATTGTATTGTCAAGAAAGCATTGATTTATTTTTTTTCTCCCTAGATTGATTACACAGTCTGACAGGTAGCAATTTTATTATTGTTGTAGAGGGCGTCAGGAATATCACTATACCTAGTACCTCCTGTCAGGGTTTATCGATGAGCAGTGTGCTTCATCTCTAGAATAAATCAAAACACTTGGACCCAGACATGGAATTTAGCCGTGTCCCAGTTAAGGCACTGAAGGCTGCATGCCAAAGGTGAGCTACCCACCTAAGCACTTGGGTGTGTGTGGCAACCTATTTTTTGTACAAATCAAATCGCTAAACACCTCTGCGAGAGCCTGATTGAATGAGACCAAAGGTAAGGTATGTCCACGGCCGCTCCTGTCTTGGAAGGGCTGAACAAGTTGTGATGGTTGTATTTGAGTCAAGGTTCTGTTTAGTTCTCACTGGTGTCCAACTTGATGGACATGTTTTGATTTATGCCTAATAAATGGTGAGAGCACTGAGAGCATCGTAAGTTACGAATTCAGCTAAAAGTCACTGTGTGCAGTAAAGGTGCTTTCTTATGATAGAGACTAGTCATTAGTGTGGTGGCTTGGGAATAATGAGCTGTGTTCAACTTCAGGCCACCTTAGACTGGAAGCATGCTGTGTGATACCTTGGAGTATTGGAATTACCTTTCTGTCTGTGACACTTTAGATAGGAGTGGAAAATATTTGGAGCTGTAAGGTCAAGAGCTGGCACAAGAGCAAGCCTGGTTGTAGCTGTTATGGGAGGAGGGGTGCCTTCTGTCTAACCTCTGCTTCCAGGCTGTGCATTCCTTTTTACATTAAATGGTCATTGAATAATATCCTGGGAAGCTTACCATCAAATTTGCTAGCTTGAAAGATGATCCAAGGAGCTTTCATCAGCCTTCTGCCACCTGCAGAAGTGGTGGGGACTGACTGTAGCCTGGAGGATTTTTTTGATGAGTGGGAAAGCTTTTAAAGTAAGGTAGGAATATAAAACTCCGTCCTCATTGCTTGGGAGACTAATGAGTCTAGCTAAGCAGGTATAAATGACTTGGCATAAGAGGTGATGAATTTTTAAGTGATGAGAGTTAGGTTTCAAAGTCTCTTAACCTAGAGGGATTATTTTTTTTTTCTTCTTCTTCCCCAAACTTTTATCTTTGCAGAGTAAACCAGGAAAGTAAATGAAACCTCGAATTCCAGAATGTTATTTTTTTTTCCAAGTTCATAGTTTTATAGCAGGACAACCATCAGTATGGGAATAGCTAAGTCATACTGAACATGTATGAGAGACTTAGAGTGTTTTACTAATGCATCTTCTAGAAAATAGGATGTCTTTGTTTTGCCTGAGTTGTCTTGCACTGACAGCACTGTCCTGCAGATTTCAACCCACAGCAGATGCACAACACCATCTCCCTTGGAGCAAATGACTAAAAGCAGTCAACTGGGTGGGATGGAGATAGTTTTGGAGAATGCTTCTGACTAGTAAGCTCTAACTGCAGCTCTTGAAGTTAACCAAATACTATATCTAGAACTTGGTACCAAAGTCGGTGTCATTCAGGTGACTTTACCACTTCTTGAATTTTAGTGGGCATCTCTTCATTTAAATAAGTTACATGCTGTGATTAGTTAGCATCTCTGTTTATAAGCAGACACTGTATCTGTCTTAAAGGTTTAGAAGTTTGTAGAGAGTTTCATTAGCCAGATGATATCAAGGTAAAGCTATAAAACCCCCCTGTAACATTACTGACTGTTAGACTGTGTAACTTCAAAATTGTATCTACTTATTTTCACCAAACTACTTTTAAGTACTAGCTGAGAGAGGCAGTTCTGCTTTGGAAATATTGTCCAAGCTTATTCTTGACTTAATCTTTATGTCTATGTTTATGTTAAACACTTTTCAGATGCAAAATGTGTTTAACTTGTGGCAATTCTGAATGTGCCATTCACCTCTAGTGAATTCTTTCCATCTGTCTTTCTGTTTTGTTAAAAAAGATCAATTTCTCAATTTTTGTTGATCTAATTTTTTTTTTTTTTTTCCATTTCAAAAGCTAAAGTGTACTGATCTTGGCTGGGATGGAGTTAAGACCAGCACACTAAACCAGTATAACTCAGGGAGCAATTTACTTATTTATACATTTAAACAACATGAAATACAATTTCAAAAGCAGCTTATAAGACTTGCATAATGTCTTTCCAGCATGGAAAAATGGTAATCTTTGACTTTTCTGGTCTTAATTCTTCCATCCAGTCTTCATATAGCACTAACACACAAAATATGATAGAACACATTACTTATGACTTGTTAATGTAATTGAAAGGAATGCTTGGCTGAATCCTGCCTTCTGTTATGCAGTTACTTGACACTTATCAGAGTTGAAGTGGATCACTGCTTTCATGGGCCTCTTGCCTGTGTGGCTTTTTTTTCTTGTCATCAGATTTCATATAAATTTACAGTGTGTGCTAGTGAGAGCTCTTTCTTAGTATAGTTATGAGGATTATAATTTTGTATGCAGGCATTACCTTCTTCCTCTCCCCCTGACCCCCCCTTGCCAAGTTGTTTTAGCTGCTGGCAAAGCTGTTGAAGGGCCAGTGGTTGTCAAAATGACAAAGCTTTAGTTCCAATACATTTTACATACATTTTCTAATGCATCAGTCTAATCCATTTTAAAAGTAAAGAAATGCCAGATTGTGCAGAAGGCTTTTTTTTTTTCCTTAATTTGTATCTCACTTGGACATTTCCTAGTAACTAGTTGTTCCTAAAGTAAGTGTCCCATTCATTATAATAGTAGAAAAAGTGATGGGAGGGGAAAAAAAAAAAGAAAGAAAGAAAAGGAACAGTGTCTCTGATTGTGGATCTCGGGTTTTTACCAGTTTCATGTAAGCAAGAACAATATATATACAAGTTCCAAGGCAACTTCCCCCACTCCCCTTTCCCCCGTAGTCATTTTACCAGCAGTGCTACTCAAATTTCGACAAAATCTTGGTTTACAATCCAAGGTAAAAGATTCAGGTTGGTTTGCTCCAAGGTTGTCATGTGTCGTCTTGTAAGATTCAGCCACTAGAGGGGGTCTAAGCCACCCTCTGTATAAGTAAGGCTTACACTGGATGGCAAAACACTTCTTCAGGTTGACATCGTTACTGGAACGTTATGGAAACATGGTCTATAAACGTGACTAATTTCATATTATGTTTGTTTGTTTATTTATTAAGTGGGGCTGGTTTTAAGGGACGTTATTCAGAAATATTTCTACAATTTAACCATCCGAATATCTTTTCCTTGCAGGTGATCTTGTGAATTAGTGTACCATCAATGATGGCAGAACATCCACCATTACTGGATACCACTTCACTTATAAGTAGTGAAATCCCTCTTCTAACTTCCCCTATTGTTAGTGGGGATGGAGCACAACAGGTAAGGAAACTTCCTTATCTTGGTCTTTGGTTTGGTTTTGGTGTTTTGTTTTTTTTTCCTTCTTCCAACAGCATCTTTGATATAATTACACTGTAAAAGATAATAATCCTTCACCTGGAATATTTTTGTGCAGCTTTGGTCATGCACTTGTTTTAGAAATTGAAGTGAAAGAAGAACTGGTGCAGAGAAGAGATTTGTAAAGGAATGTGAAGCAGTAAATCTGTCTTGCAAAAGAAAATCTTCCTTCTAATGAAGAAAATCTTCCTTTTAAAGCTTGTCTGTGATATTACCTAACAAATTAATTCTTCCTTATGGTAAATAATTATTTCTTCTGCAGAAAGTTCAAACGTGGTAATGTCAGACCATAAGGGACTTCCCGAGATCATCAAGAGCTCAGAGGGTTGTGATCAGTGGTGCAGAGTCCAGCTGGCAACCTGTAACCAGTTCCCTAGGAGTCAGTTCTGGGTCCAGTTGTATTCAACATCTTCACCAGTGACCTGGATGAAGAGAGTGAGTGTACACTCAACCAGAGAGCTGCCAAATTGTCATGTTTGAGTCTTCATTTGTAACCTATATAATTATATTACCACATGACCTTGTTAAGGTTAATAAACCTTCCCTGATGGTAGAGCTTACTAGCTCAGGGCACAACACACACCAACAACTGTATGGCCTCCAGACTGATGGTTGCTTACAAATGGATCTCTTGCTTTGGTAGGTAAGTGTCTGTCTGGACACTTCCTCAGGTTTTTTTTCTTTAGGCAAAACCAGTCAAGGTGATAGAAAAACTTACGGTTTCAGAAGACTTGAGAAAGGTCAACTTCAGTAAGGAAGAAGCATTGGCAAAAATGTGCATTTTCCATATCTTTAACTTAGGAAGAATATTTTAACCCCCAGATGAGCACAATTCTGGAGCAGCTTCCAGCAGGAGAGAAGGTGTGAAAAATTGAGTGGTCTGAAGTATCTGAATGGCTTGAGACACCACTGCCTGTGATAGCAAAAGACTGAACTTGGTGATTTAGGGAAGTCCCTTATGATCTGACATTACCACGTTTGATCTTTTTGTAGAAGAAATAATTATTTATCATAAGGAGGAATTAATTTGTATCACAGACAAGCTTTAAAAGGAGGCTGGATTGCAAACAGTTCATAAGATCTTGGGCTGCAGTGAGAGCTTCCCAATGTAGGGGAAGCTTAAATGCACAAAAAGAGTTAAGCCTTTTTAAAAATAAATGTATGCACAGAACATTCCAGGAGAAAGATTAAAAAAAAAAAAAAAAAGGAAAAAACCAATATCCAAACTTGCTTTTTCTTCCAATTCTTCTTTCAAATACTCATGTTTAGTAGTAATCTGTAGTGTGCAAGAGGAGAACTGTTATTGTTTCTTTGTGTTGTGCTTTGAAAAGTTCCATTTTACAGCCTTGCAAACAAAGAAAGAATAAAGCATGCCTACGTGAAACTAAGCATACCACCAGCACTTTTTTTTTCTTTACCTAATTGTGAATACTATTTCTTTTTATTATTGTAGTTTAAGAATTCTTACAGATGTATCACAAAACCCTTGTGTTTGGAAGGGACCTCTGGAGATGACCAGAGGAAAGCCAATTTCACTCTAGTCTTCAGAAAGGGCAAGACCACCCTGGAAATCATGGAGCACTCAGCCTCACCTCCATCCCTGGAAAAGCCATGGAGCAGCTCATTCTAGAAGTCATTTCTAAGAACATGGAAGAAAATGTTATCAAGAGTAGCCAGCACGGACATACTAGAGGGAGGTCATGTCTGACTAATCTGATAGCCTTCCAGAATGGTGTGACTGAATGGGTAGCTGCAGGGAGAGCAGTGAATGTTGTCTGCCTTGACTTCAGCAAGGCTTTTAACAGTGACTTCCATAATATCTACATGGATAAACTCAGGAAGTGTGGGTTAGAAGAACAGACAGTGAGGTGGGTTGAGAACTGGCTGAACAACAGAGCTCAAAGGGTTGTGATCAGTGGTGCAGAGTCCAATTGGCAGTGGTGTTCCCCAGGGGTCAGTTCTGGGTCCAGTTGTATTCAACATCTTCACCAATGACCTGGATGAAGGGATGGGGTGTACCCTCAGCAGGTTTGCTGATGATAGGAAACTGGGAGGAGTGGCTGATACACCAGAAGGCTGTGCTGCCATCCAGCGAGAGCTGGACAGACTGGAGAGCTGGGCAAAGGCAAACCTAATGAAGTTCAACAAGGGTAACTGTAGAGTCCTACACCTCGGGAGGAATAACCCCTGGCACCAGTACAGGTGAGGGATTGACCTCCTGGAAAACAGCTCCACAGAGAAAGACCTTGGAGTCCTTTAACCCACCCTCCCAGTGAAAGAATTTCGTACATTTCTGTCGAATTTCTGTATTTCAATTTGTGTCCGTGGCCTTTTGTCCTTTCACTGAGCACTGCTCACTCTTGCAGCATCTCCTCACAAGTCAGATGCTCCAGTTCCCTCATAATCTTTGTGGTCCTTTGCTAGACTCTCCAACATATTCATGTCTTTCTTGTATTTGGCACCCCAGGACTGGACCCAGAACTCCAGATGCTCTCACCAGTGCTGGGTAGGGGGAAATATCACCTCCCTTGACCTTTTGGCACTGCTCTTCCTAACTCATCCTAAGATGCTGTTGGCCTCTTTTGGTTTGAAGGTGCCTTGCTGACTCTCATTCAACTTGTTGTCCACAATTCTTTTTCTGAAAAGCTACTTTCCAGACAATCAGCCCCCAGTGTGTACTGGTGCATGGGATTATTCTTCCTCGGGTACAGAATTTTGCAGTTGCCTGTGTTGAGCTTCATGAGATTCCCACTGGCTCATTTCTTCTGCTTGTTAAGGTCCCTCTGGGTGGCAGTGCAGCTGTCTAGTGCATCAATCACTCCTCCCAAATTTGTATTGCTTGCAAACTTGTTGATGCTGCACTCTGTCCCATCATCTAGGTCTTTAAAGAAGATAGTGATGGAAGAAGATAGTGATAGACTGCCCTGCTATCAACCACAGAGGTAGCCTAGTGAATGACCTCCTGCTGAACTTTGCACTGCTGGTCACAGTCCTTTGAGGCTTGCAGTTCAGCCACTTTTCACTCCACCTCTGCCTATGTTCAGTCTGGATTTCATCAGTTTCTATGTGAAGATAGTGTCAAAAAGCCTCACTAAATTAGTGATAAACAGTGTCTCCTGCTCTCCCCTCTTTCACCAAGCTAGTAATTCCATTGTAGAAGGCCATCCAGGTTTGTCAGATGTGATTTCCCTGTTGTGAATCCTTACTGACTACTCCAAATCACTTGTTTTTTATCTTTAATGTGTTTGGAAATGGCTTCCAGGAAGATTTGCTTGCTTGTCTTGGCAGAGCTGAAGGTGATGTTGACCAGCCCATAGCTCTCTGGGTTCTCCTCCTTGCCCTTTTTTGAAGATTGCAGTGACATTTGCTTTCTTCTAGTTCTTGGGAGCTTCTCCTAATCACCATGACATTTCAGAGATAGTTGAGACTGAGTTATTTGTTCTGCCTTCCCCAAAATAAGACTATCAAACTTACTCTGTAATGGTGCAAAATTTTGAGTCAGATATGAGCTCTAAATGTTCTTTTGGGGATACTTTTTCATTAAAATGTTGTTGCTTTTTCTCCTGCCAAGAAAGATTAAAACTGGAAAACAAGTAAAGAATTTCTTCAAATAAATGAATATGTGGAGGTGTCTTAATCTTCTTAAGGGAAAAACATGATATATGCTGTTAGTGTCCTTTTATTTGAAAATAAAAAGCAGCTCATTATGAATACTGTCTAATGAGGAACTGCTGGTGGTGTTTACTTTTTAAAAGAGGAAAAAAAGAGAATCTTCAGAAAGCATTGGGCAGATTCTCAGTCATCAGTAAAGTCAGTCAGTTTCTTTCTTCATTTCATGATAACCAGCAGTTACACCACAATGTTGTCTACTGTTCTGTTCCACAATGGCTGCTGGAAGTTAGGAGCTTTGTTTTCTGTCCTTCTGTCCCATCTGCCACATGGTTCATGAAGAACCTGCAAATATATTTGTTCAGTGCTAGAAGACTTTGTGCATCTGGTGATTTAAAAGCCATCACTAAATAGCAAATAGATTGTATATCTGAAATATAGGAGATCCAGAATTGCAGGTACTACTGACTTGATGTCAAGGTTGCCCAATTAAGACAAAGGTCAGGCAGGCTCTTTTTTTTTTTTTTTTTAATGAGGGTTTTAAAATGATTTATTATGGTATGCTAATGAAAGGGGTTCATACCTTCAGATGAATGGATTAAAACTAGAGAGAGGTTGATTCAGGTCAGACATTAGGAAGAAGTTCTTCACCATGAGGGTGGTGAGACACTGGAACAGGGTGCCCAGAG